>JAOEHY010013328.1:26415-41598 GCA_025447955.1 Psilopsiagon aurifrons | reverse complement strand
GGTGTCATTGGCAAACTTGCTGAGGGCGCACTCAATCCCACTGTCCATGTCACCGACAAAGATGTTGAACAAGACCTCTCCCAACACTGATCGCTGAGGGACACCACTCATTACTGGTCTCTAGCTGGACATTGAGCTATTGACCACAACTGTTTGCATGCAGTCATCCAGCCAGTTCTTTGTCCACCGAGTGGTCCACCTATCAAATTGATGTTTCTCCAATTTAGAGGCAACAACGTATTTCAACGCGTTGTGTCGCACAGTCAGCTTTGGCTAGTCTCCATCACAATGGTGTGAGGTCCAAAGAGCTAGTGTTGAACACTGTCCTCAGTAGGACTAAGTATGTTGGGTGCCAACATCATGTTGACAGGTCAGTACTGTTCCGTGCTTCAGAGCTGGTTTGGATTTCTCATCTCTTTTGTTGCACTGTGTAGTAGAGACATTATGAGTCCAGGCAGACTGACCTGCTAGCTGTTAATATTCCTTTCCAGTAGTAAATAATACATAAGGTAACTTTTCGTAGAATGGTTTGGGTTGGAAGGGACCTTAAAGAACATCTAGTTCCAAGCCCCCTGCCATCGGCAGGGACACAACTCCCTTAGACCATTATGCTCAAAGCCCTGTCCTCCCTGGCCTTGAACACTGCAGGGAATGAACATTCACAGCTTCTCTGGGCAACTTCTGCTGGTGCCTCACCACCCTCACAGTGAAGAGCTTCTTCTCAATATCTAATCTAAATCTCCTCTGTTTCACCTTAAAGACATTTCCCCTTTTCGTGTTACTACATGCTCTTTTGTGTACCTTCAGCTCTCTGAGATTAAGAGCAGTTGTTTGGAAGGATTTTTAGTACAAGGAGGAATCACGTTCTTTAAAAATTCATGAAGGGAGTTGATTTTTATCTAAACCTCTTGATTATGAAAGAAGAAACACAAATCATATTTTGTGTGTGTGCAATTAATTAATGCTTATGACTTTTGTACTAGTAGCAGAGCAGCGACCATACTAATAGGAAGGTATTTGACCCAAAATGTTTATCTGCTTCACAAATAGCTGCATGCGTGTGGTGTTTACATGTATACATATACTCGTGTATGTGGTGATGGAGTGAACAATATAATAAATTGTGATAAATGACAAAAAATTAAAGCCCTGTTTCAAACAGATTAGAGGTACACAAACAAAATGTTAGATTTTGTTTGCAATAAATATACCCATCTGTTTGGCAGAGCCTACAAGTATGCTGGAGAGAGACTCTTCATTAGGGACTGTAGTGATAGGACAAGGGGTAATGGGTTCAAGCTTAAACAGGGGAAGTTTAGGTTAAATAGAAAGAAGAAGTTCTTTACTGTGAGGGTGGTGAGGCACTAAAATGTGTTTTCCAAGGAAGCTGTGAATGCTCCATTGCTGGCGGTGTTCAAGGCCAGGTTGGACGGAGCCTTGGGTGACATTGTTTAGTGTGTGTTGTCCCTGTCAATGGCAGTGAGATTGGAAGTAGATGATCTTAAGGTCCCTTCCAAACCTAGCTATTCTTTGATTCTGAAATACTTAATTACACTGTTTCCTGTGCTTTCTTAAAAAATTTAAGAAAACTTTCATTTCATCATAGAGCAACCCATACAGCATGACAAAATTATTAATACCATCTTAGGGGGTTTACAAATGAGAGAAAGTGAATAGTTAGTTCACATAGCAAATATTCTTTGACTGCTGCACTTATGAAAGCTGACAGGATACTTTTGGATGATCAAATCATACTCTATTAAAATAACATGTAGCAGTAAAGAAACAGCAGGCAGTATATGCTGAATTATGTTGAAATTGAAACATAGCTTCCTATAACGTGATAGTGTATAAATATGTTTAGATGTCAGGTATGTGTAGTCTCTCAAAAGTAAGTAATTTAGAATATAGTTATATGGCTATGTCTATGACTAATGTATTTAAGCTAATTGTCCAATTATCTGTGATGGTACTTCAGCTATGGAAAATGAATTCACATAGAATTTTATCTTATGAGAATATGTTCTTTATAATCAGAAATCTTTCTTTTAAAATATATTGTGAAATCCTTTATATGGGAAGCAGTATGAGGCCTTCACCTGGAAAAATTGCTTAAGATTTCATATAGTTCTGTGAGGTAGATGAGGCTTTTTAAAAAAAAAAATTGGGTACAGGAGGCAATCAACAGCTTAACAGGCCAAATCGAATAGAATTTATCATATAATTTTATTGAACATGTGCTGGAAAGTAATGATTGTGGACGATAATATATTAGGAGTACTTCTCACAAATCGGCTGTGCAGAGGAGTTGGTCAAACAATGGCACTGCAGCAGGGTGTTGACTGGTATGTATGTCTTCACTTCTTGGTCTTCAGCATGGACCTGTTTTTGAGTCTGAGATTGATACAGGCAGTCTATAAATTCAATAACTAAATGAAAAAAATCTGTAAAATAAGTTACCTAACTTACATATAAATACTGTTTCCTCTGTTCTTCAAAATCTTTTTCTGCTTTTGTTGTTTGCAATCCTTAATAGGAAAGGCTAGACCAAATTTTCAATATGGCGTTCTCAAATACAAAGAACATCGATCTGTATATGACAGCCAATGTATTGTAACTGCCAAAACCATGAATCAGTGCTCTTTACATTTTGTAAGTATTCAAATATGTTGGAAGTGACGTACTTCATTATTTTGAAGGCATGGCTTTTATAAGCCTGATTTCTCCTTCAAATCTAATCAATTGTTTGAATTGCTTCAAAAGAAAGTGAAAGCAGATGTGTATTCTCAGAGTACAGAAAGCACTGGAAAGGGAAAAATGCAAGTCTTTGAATTTTGAAATGCTCTCTTTGAAAACTTGCATAAATATCAAGCAAAAATTCATGTTGAGGTTATGAATCAAATAACATTGAACTGTGGCCAGAGACATCTTTTCTTATCAGGAGAGCAGGTAATAGAAATAAGTGTTCAAGTGTAATGCCACTGCTCCATTGGTGCTCCCAGTTTTTTCAGTATTCTCTTTAATATTAAAATTTTGCAGGGTATAAACAGGAAATAGTTTATAGAAGTTTTCACTATCAGTCCATTGCTTCTAGTTTGGCTGAGATTAGAAGTAGGCAAAGTTCCAGTCCACTAAATGAATCTCTGATTCTGCTCAGTAACACTAATAGCAAAGCATCCATAGTTTAAGTGGTGCAGAACTTTCACAAATAACTTCCTTTATTAAAAAAATTAAGCTGAAAAAACGTAGCTGTCTTCCTATTGGCAAAGTCAATGGAACAGTAAAAGAATTCAAATTGAGATAGTCACATTTTCATGAGGTAGCAGCTGCTTTTTGAGACAGATTTAGAAGAATTTACACTGGCTGTTGAAGACAGATTGGAGCTTGCTTCAGACTAGCTCAAACTGCGGAAGATGAATAGGATATAGACCTATTATCTCATAATGTTAGTATAGTCCTGAACACGAAGTGGAAAGTTTTGCCTCTCGGTTTATTGTTGCAGCAGATGCATTCAGATGTTTTATAGACTTTTTTTTTTTTCACATCCTTTTTGTTGAGACTCAACTGGGATCAGTAGGTGCTGCAATTATAAGAGTCGCCTTTGACTACCTCTTTAAAATAATCTCATGAATATGCATAAGTCCACAAGGCAAGCAGACTACATCTGAGTGTTCTGCTTCTGTCTTGTGCTTAGTTTCCTCCCCTAAATATTTCTTGCTGTAGCTCTGTCCTCTCTGTGCTCTCCTCTGGCTTTTGTAGACCTTCAGCCTAGGATCTGTGTACTCTTTCTTGGCTTCCAAGAACCGCACACTATGGCTTCTTTTCCTTTATTTAGATTGCTGGCTTAGAGCAGAAGCAGTGATACTTATGAACATGATAGTGTGAGGAAATTTGGTTTGAGAGTTATGTGTTATTGATCAGATGGATAAAAGAAGAAGATTCTTCGACCATGGAGATCTGGCCTTTCTTATGTGGTGGTATAAACAAACTCATGCTTGTAAAAGATGCTGGGCTATCCTGGCAAGTGTTCTCTAAGTCAGGTCCAAAGTTGTATTATATCCCTGTTGCTTGCTTGCCATCATTGTAGTTATGTTGATCTATGTTGGGTTTAGATGATGCATTTCATGACTGAAGAACTAAAATGGAGTTGCACAGGAAATAGATCATTACAGTTCTAGGAGTGGATTGATGAAAGCAAGAATAGTCTTTCCTGTCATTTCTGAGTCAGTCCTGATAGATGATGAACTACAGTTTCATCCAAAAGCACTTGGCATTTATTGTGTCTGAGTATAGCAGACTCTTTTGGGGTTTCTGATTTAAGAAAAAAATTATCATTCAGATAACACTGCCTGATTACACTGCCTTGGTGGCAGCCTGAACAGAGAGCAAAGTGATACAAATAAGGGTGGACTATGAACTACTATCATGCCAAGTAAGCTGTCCTTCAGAATTGTAGCTGGTGGACTGCTACAAAGAGGTCTTCAGTGCCAATTCTGAATCCATTCACATAGAAGAGTTGTGTCTCCAGGTTTTTTTAATTTGATACCTTTCCTATCCAACAATAAGAATAAAATCCAAATAGAAAACTATTTTACTTGTCAGTAATATTTACTTTTCATTTACTATGCATCAGCCACAAAGATATTTTGAGTACTGTGCAGTTCAGGGAACAATATATTACAATTACAGTAACTGTCTTCTGCCCCATAAAAAGGGAAAATATGGCTGAATGACTTGAGGCAACAAAGAAAAGCATATAGAAAAGCAAAAAGAAAAAAACCCACAGCTTAACTCGATTCAGTTTGTAAATATACTGCATGCAGTGCTTGTTTTCTTAGGTTGTTTTGCCGAATTGTTATTTGGAATTCAGAATTTACCTAAGTTTTCCAACAGATCTTTCTCAAAGGCTCATCACTAGGCAGGTATAGTCATCATTACAATGCTATTTGCAATTTGAAAGGTTGCTTGACATTAAAAAATCATAAAACTAAACATAAAATATTTCACTCAAGAAAGTGCATTCTTTTTGAAATATGCTTTATAATATTCTTAATGACTATGTGCTGAAAACAGTTTCTTGTATAAACTGCAGATGTCTGATATAAAATAATACTCATCACAGTTTGTTGCGGTCAACTAATTTTTCAGATCCATCATTTTACTGTGACAGTAATTTTCAAACTTCTTCATTTGAAAAAATATTACTTCCAGTAAAGCAATGATTTTTTTTTATTTATTTTTTTTTAATGATGAATGCTGGCATTCATTACTCACTAGATATTTGAAGACACGTTCTTTATTATTCTGAGTAGTTGGCTCATGTCAGCATTTCTGTGAATTTACAGTAACACGAATTCTTCAATGAAATTGTGCATTAATATGGGATATGACTTTAACAAGAATGCAATCAAAACTACTTTGGATTTTTTTTTTTTTGTATTTTAAATAAAAATGTGATTTTTTTTTTTTTTTTTTTTTGGCCCACCCAAGGTGAAATTTAAAAACTTCTGACTTTCAACTGTGTGAGGATGCTAGCAGATTTGGTATAGAATAAAGCCTGAATCTCAGCCCTATGCTGCTGCTTTTCTTAAAAGGAGACAAGTTTGCTATTTTTCTTCTTCCTGTAAATAATTTGGAAAATCTGCATCCATTTTTCTGTCAGAAGAATCTACATTCTGTGTTTCTGTTTGTAGCAGTATTTCTGCTGGTGATAGAACAGTGTGCCTATTTATATTGTATGTCATCCATTGTGCCTAATTATTACTTTGAAGTCAAGAGGTATCTTATTCTGTAAGACCAAGCTGTGTTTTTCTATAGGTCAAGGAAAAAAAATAACAAGAACTATACTTTAATGAAAGTAAATATAAGTGGTTGCATCTTGCTCTGTCATTGTGACTGAAAATAGAGGCTGGTAAGTGAAGATCATTCATCCAGATTTTGTAATGCAACACAGTGCAATGAAGATTTAATGGAACATATTTAATGATTACGAACAAATGAACAGGAACCATAAACAGAAAATGAAATAAATTGGTGCAGTTGAGCTGCAGACAAATTTAAAATGGCTAACGCAATCCAAAAGCACATTTATCTTGGATCTGTTTAGCTTTTCTCTCTCCTTTGGAGCCAAATCTCTTACACTAAAAGCTGTGTTTGTTCTAAGACCATGATGCCAATGAAAATGATGGTCAGCTACTCGGTAAGACCTCTGTTTCCTTTCCTTGTCACCTTTGGACCACTTCAAGGTGAAGCAGATGTTATAGACCCTGCTAAAACCTAATTTTGCAAAATAGGGGAAAAAAAAGACACTTTATTTTTTTCTGTGAATCGGCTTATGCTGCCCATGAAACCTGTAGGAAACTTGGACTCTTCAGATGTCCAAACCAAAGTGAAGCCACTTTGCTTTTAAAGTTAATAACCTGAAATATAAGTTTAGAAATCCACCACATAATGTTATTTCCTTTGTCCACATTTACAGTGCAAATATGTTCTCATATTTAAAGATGATTTAGGAGTCAGACTTCCTAGTTTACCAATCTTGAATCAGTTAAAAGAAATTCAGCAACACTCATTTACTCTTGAGACTTACACCATTTATTTCTATATTGTAGTTAACTGTTAAATCTTCCATCATTTTCCATAATTTATCTAAAATTGTCACTGGCATGGAGTTTTTTTTATAAATATATTCGTTTTTTTTAGCAAATTAGAAAAATTATATCAGCAAGTATGTCAGGTCTTGTAAGTAATTGTAATGGCTCTTACTTGCCTGTAATTAGCATTGGTGGTTAGAATTTAAGACTACCAAGTGAATTAACAGATGGGAGCTGGGCAGAAAATAATACGTGTTTTATGATGAATTTGATTTATTAGAACTGAAAACATCTATGGGTCTGTCAAATTCCAGTTCTGCTGAATGCACTGTGGTTAATAAATTACTATAGCCTTTTAAAACAATAATAAAACAGCCCTTATTTCATTTTCATGTGCTGTTTTCCTTTTAAGCCTGCCTTAAGATTTATGAAGTTTACAAGCTCACAGCGAATTCTTATTTGTGGTTTTAGAGTGTTTTTTGTAAGGTCTTTTACTGTGATTGCTGTGTTACCAGTACCAGCATCCATCATGGTTTTAGTTTTTTGTTTGGTTTGTTTATTTTTATTTAAACATTAGGCGCAAAGAATGCTTGGTTATGCTTATATTGGATATAAAGAGCTGAGAAAATTGATGACCCTTTATTGATGAAAGAGATACATTTAGTAGAAACAGCTTGTTCTCAGCTGGTGTAAATCAGGCAGTTTGTTGGCTTGAAGAGAGTTGTGCTATGTAACAACAGCAAAGAGGTGTTACAAATTTTGACTAGTTCCCAAGTCTGTATGAGTTTTCTTAAGTCACAGGAGAAAAATAAGGAGGAAATAAGAGTTGGTTTTCTGTCTTATTGGGTGCAGATTCAGGTGAATGCATTTTTCAGTGCCAGGATGTCACTGAGGCATGGACGAAAATATGACTCTTCAGATGACTCATTCTCAAATTTCAAGTAGGCAAATCATCAGTGGGCAAATCAAGTCTGCCTGTAAGGATGTGTCTCTGACACTGAAGTAGCTTTTCAAAACCACAGCTACTGTCTTCTGCCTGCAAACTACTCTTTTTTATTCCATGCCTAGAACTTGATATGGTTTGAGTTCAGCCGCTAACTCAGAACTGCGCAGCTGCCCCCTTATTGCCCTCTTCTCCCTGAACACCTGAGTTGTCACACAATTTTTTAGCAGCTGTTTAAGCCAGTTCTCAGGTAGTAGCAATAAGGAAGAGACATTAAATCGGGATATTGCATTTAAATTCAGACCTACATGTCTTTAAACTTGTACTAAGCACTTACCCTGAGGTGTACTCATTACAAAATGTAATCATTTGACATAGATACTGTAGCTACCATATGTTCTTAGTATTTAGTGTTTTGGCTTTCTGACTGGAGTTCATGGTTTTATTTATAAAATGAAGTGATCACTCCAGGCTGAATATATTCTACCTTCTGCTGGAAGTCTTTAGCTGAGATCAGTGGAGATGCTCCAGTGAAGATCTCAGGGCATATACAGTATAGCTGCAAGCAGTTTTCCCTGAAGATCTACTTCTCTGAAGAACTACCACTGCTGCTACCAATAATAATAACGATAAGGGAAATAAAAAGGGAAGAGAATACAACCGCTTACCACCCGCTGACCAATACCCAGCCTGAACCGAGCAGTGATCTAGCCCTTCCAGGTAACTGTTTGGCTTGCTTAATTGCAGCATGTTTCACACTTGTGAATAACCTGGACAATAGTGTCCATTGCTAAGCCTGCCCCTCTATCATGAGTCAGTCTGTATGTTGCATTTCTGCCCTGATGGCATGAACTGTCATGGGCCCACCAGGCTCAAAATAATTCACCCTCCCCTTCATCAGTTTCTGCAGCTTTTTGGTTGGACACTCCATCCAGCTGCCTTCCATCTCCAGAGCTTCTAAAGCACTGGAGGGGCCCAGTGGACTAGATACTCGCCCATACTGTCCCACGCACTCTGCCACTCACAACTGTCCAGCCTTGGGGATAATCTGTTGGTCCTCCTATATTGTCATCTAATCCTAGACAAGACCCAAACACTACTCTGCTTAACTTTCAAGATCAGACAAAATGGTCATGGGTAAAACATGCTCTGTATGTGTGCCATCATGGTGATCCCCATTACAATCAGCAGGCAGGTCTCAAAGGTACCCAAAGGCAATTCAAAACCTTCAGAACTCTTAAATGATGCTGCTGTACTTGTCACTGGGGTTGGCGTAGCTGCTGTGCTTGGAGCTGGAGTAGCTGCGCTGTCTGCTGCAGTCTGAGTTTGTGTAGCTGCTATATTTATCAGTCTATAGATCTTTACATTTTAGAATATAGGAGTAACAAATCATAAAAAAGAAGATGCATATCTTACTGATAGACAAGAGATTAATTTTTCCTTGAGGGGTGAAGAAAGTAAAGAGCAATAAAATGCATCTTTCAAGATTTTGGGAAGATGTGTTTTTGAAATTGATAGACAAATAATATAGCTTTGCATTTGTAATGCCACAGATATATATTAGCACTTTTGTAATAAAACTAAGGGATATATATATATCTGCAGTAAAAAATCCCCCAGAATGACTTGATTTTATTTAGATTCATAACTCCAGCAGAACAAATATATAACATAGCAGAAAAAATTTTTATTTATTCTTTAAAATATATTTCATGTTTGCAGTACCATCTTTTAATTACAGTCACATAGAATTTTCAGTATGTGAACACACAACTGTTTAAATGCAAATATGTAGAGTAAAGGGGAAAGCACAGTAAGTTCTTAATATATAATACTGGGAGCAGGACAGGAAAGTTTTACTGGGATGCTAGATCCTGGATAATTTAGGCTTTCCTCAACTCCTCCCTTTAGTTTAGGGGATATGGATACCCTGTATATCTGTAGAATATTTGCTAAGGTCACTTCTGAACGTGTTACGAATAGTGACTTTGTATACTAAAACATTGTGCTGTGGCTTGCACGTGGCCATAAAAAAGTGACAATTTGATAGCTTGCCTGTTAAACTCCATTTTGAAAGACCCACTTTATATTTTATGTCCTTTTCATTTGTGGTTTAGTGCTTCTAAGTTGCCACTTAATATTGCAATTGTATACAAGCACACAATATACTCTCCGTCAAGCACCTACGGCCAAGTACCTACGGGGTACTTGTGAGGGCTAAAAGAGGTTGTATGCTTTACTCTTCCATTGGAAACATCAGGTAAAATTTCTCTATGGAAAATTAACCCAATTTTCTAGGGAAACGAGGCTTGTTCAAGATCACTATCAGTCCATTTTTCAGGTTTTCCCTTTTCCTCCCTGCCTCTCCGCTTCTGATGGATTTTTGAACATTCTGGCCATGAAGGATTCTGATAGGTTTTGAAGTAACTTCTTGACACAGTACTGGCTAGGTCAAGCAGGAGTGATGCACAGCTGGATCCTGCTATTTACTAACAAGGAAAGAAATGGTTGTGATAATGAACATGTGGTAATCAGTGACAGGCTTGGATGCAATGACCATAAAACAAGAGTTTGGAATCCTGAGGGGAGTGAGGAAGGAGAGCAGCAGAATGTGGATCCTGGTATACAAGCAAGCAGACTTTCTCTTATTTGGGAAACTGTCCTTGGGATCCCATGGGAAGCAGCTCTGAAGGGTAAATGAAATCAGGAAATGGTCAGGTTTTTAAGGACAGCATCCTTCAGGTGAAAAATGGTCCCTCTCATCTCTGCAGACATAAGGCTAAGGTACTCATTGTATTCTTTACCTTAATCAGTAAACCTAACAAGGTTTCTCAGTCTTGTGTGCTTTGTGGCTCAGTTTGAAGAGAACTACCGGCAGTGGACATGGATCAAGTCCCACCCAAGTCCAGGGAACCCAGTGGGCTGTGTCCAGTGATGCTGAGAAAATGGGTCATACAGTATCTGTTTGCAGTATTTTGTAAGGACAATCTACATCTGAAAGTAAGCAGAATGATTGATTATGCATATGCGGATATAGAGGTATATGTGCACCTATATGTACATGTGTAGTTTTAACTGTGCAGAATTGTGTCAGTTACCTTACAATTAGTCAGGAAGTGCCTTCTATAGGTTTCTTTCTGCAACAGACTTTTTTATAATTTCTTTATTAGATAGTCCTGCATGTAATATCTAACTTTATAAAGCACTATATTTTAATTTAGTATTTGTAAAAGACTTAAGGAATAAATAAACCAAAAGTCTAAGAAGTGCTTATGGATCTGCAGGGATATAGCAGTGTTTTCATAGATGCATAATGCAATACTGTGTTTTGGTTGATGTTGCTGACTTTAGACAATATGGCCAAAGTAGGAGAATTAAAATAGCAGTAAGCAGTAATAGTTGGACGTACCATTAGGCCCAACCCAGGTAGGTACCTGAGTAACTTTGGATATGCAGTTCTTCAAGACTAGTATTTTCAGCAGTTGGGTCAGTGTAAGCATTGGTTTTGAAACATTTCTTTTGAAACCTCTGGCATTCCTGTTGCCGGGTAAAAAAATTGTATAAAGTTCAGATTTGAGCATAACCTTACTTGTAGTGCATCCTTTAAATGCCAGACAATGGGGAACACAGATTAATAAAATAATATGTAGCAGTTTCCTATAGAAATAATATCAGAACAACACCTATAAATAATTCTAAAAGTAGTCCAGTATTTTAAAATATTAATGAGCGCTTTAACATGAGGAACATGTGTATCTTAGATAATTTACAACTACATAATTGAAGTTTGAAGACTTTAGAGTTAGCCACAAATAATGTATTAGAATAGGACATTAAATATTGCTGGTGTTTCCTTGAGTCCGTTCAAATATCTTGCAATAATTGCATTTGTTTTTTTGGTTTATTCTCCTCATTAAGGCATAATGGTGTTGTACTGTCATACCAGATAGCCTGTTAATAGGGTAGAAGAAACCAAAAATCTATCAGGGGCATATATTAGGATTGATTAAGCACTGCATTGCTTCATTTTTACCATAGTGTAAATCCACTGAAAGCAACTGAAAGATGCAGATAGACAAATATAATAATGCAGTGATGAACTATGTTTTAACTATGTTTTGGTTATTGAAGAGTGAAGAAACACCTGCACTGAGGAAAGTATTCCAGTGCAGTGAATTACACGCTGAGAATTTTCAGTGTGATCAGCACTTTACCTAAGACACTTAGTTTGACAAATAAACAAGCTTAATACAACTTCTTCAGCATTTGGTTTTTTTGAGTCTTAAAATTGAATTGCCTATCATACACTGGATGAAAGTTTAGTCTTTGTAGATGTATGCACTTATTAAAAAAATAATCTGACACCTTAGAAGACTGATACAGAAATATTTCCAGAAGAAGTATATGAAAAGGTAGCAGTTATTTAAGACCCAAGAAAATGTTCTAGTAAAAAGTTATGGCCTGAAAGAAGACCAGTGGATCAAAGAATATAAAAGAGAAGTCTGGGGAAGAAAGAAAATAAATAAAGACAGTATGAAATTAAAAGTGTCAAAAGGGAAGACTTTCTCATCATGATGAGGATAAAATATGCATTTAGTGGTTAAACGTGAATATGTTTACAGGTTACTTCTTTTTCGGAATTATAAAGGACAATGTCTTTTCATGTTCTTTAAAAAACTAAAGATATTGCAGGAATATGACCTTATACAAGAGAAGGTAATATTCTGGGAAAGATTTTTGTTTCTAGGGGACTGGAGCAGAATTAGTGGCCCTAAACACAAGCAGAAGAGGAGTTCTTGCTGTGAAGAGTGTGCCACATGAAAGTGAGAGAGGAGCAGGGCTGAGCATCACCTGCTGTGAATATCACTGTGCTGTCAAGATTTCTATCTGCGTATCTATTTAATCACTGTCATAAAATATTCAAATGATGCCACTCATGAGTAGCCAGGACCTAGTATTAGATGCTGACATGGAATGGAGAAATTCTTATGTCATATCTAAGTATGTGGTCCATCTAATGTGGACTAGTGTCTTGTTTTCAGACAGTTAATTTGTTTATATGCTTACATATCTGCAACTGTACTACTCAAAGTACTCACCATCTAGGTATGTAGCAGTGGTACCATCTGTATGCCCCTACTGCATATGTAGACCAGTTACGGAGTTTATAAATCAGATATCCCACTCCAAAGCAGCAGAAATCCTTGGACTTTGCCTAATACATGTAGTAGCAGAACAGATTTCAGCACATTAGTCACAGTAATTGTTCTGTCCACCACTTAGATCATAACATGGAGGTTACAGCATTTAATCAATAGCCATGGTTGTAAACATGCTTCAGCCAGTAGTAGTGGAAGCAGTAACCTTTTAGAGCACTGGCCACTTCTTGGCCACTGGAGTAGAGATGGTACTGTCATGGCAGACTGTCAGGTAGAAGAAAGGATGCAGCACAACAAGAAATAGCAGAGTCATGGGGCTGCTTTGGCCTTGTGAAAGGCCTAGGTTTAGTATTCAGGAAGTGATAATCCTGATTTCTGTTCCCTGTTCTCAATGCTGTTTGTGTTTTGTGTAAAAATAAGCCAAGTACCTTTTAATCTTTTCCTCCAGGTCTGTTACAGAAACCTAGACTTTGATGAACACCCTCTCTGTCTGTTGCTAGGCCTTTCTATGTTGTGTGGTGCAGCACTGTGTAAAGATACTCTACCTGCACCAGTGCAGCACCGAACACAAGATATTTTAGTTCATATTCTGGAAATCACATACCTTCAGTAGCTCAGCCTGATGCTTTGGCCAGTTAGCCCCGCACTTTGCTGAGAAGTTTAACACAGCTTCTTTTTGTTTCAAGGCTAGAAACTTTTCAGTAATTGGTAGATCATGTGTCGACATGGGATTGTATTACACAAGAACTACATGCTCTTAGTGTGTAGGTCAGGAGGATTTCTGCTTTTCATCCTAGGTATGAATGCTGTTTTCAGACTCCAAGGTTTTCTTGTTTAGGACATTTGCATGCTTAGCCTAGATTGTAAATCCCATGTTGGGATCAGGCGCCTTAGATATGATGAGATTCTGCATCTAGTGGGACCAGGGCTTGAAATATGAGTAGAGAAGTGACACAAAAAAAAAAAAAAAAGGAAAAAGCTGAAATATTGCTCTGAGATCAGAAAGCAGGACTATGGCAAAGCATAGGATCCAGGTACCCTCAATCATGTCCAGGGTCTTGATCTGTATTTTGCATCATAATTTGAAAGTGTATCTGCCTGTAGACACAGATACAGCAAATATCTGTGTACACTGAAGGCAATTTGAGTTAGGGTTGAATCCTTTCCTCAGGCTTTCAGAGGATAGCTTAAGGCTAAAACCAGCTCCTTTTACTTAAATGTTGAACAAAAAATTGAGCTATAAAGTTGCTGAGACATTGTGGGTCTCTGATAATTTCTTAACTGACACATTTTCCTTGGCTAATGGGATTTTATTAAATGTGATATGTAGCTGTAAGACCACATTTATCTGGGTAATGTTTCTTTATATCTGTATTAGAAATAAGTAGACAGACCTGTAAGTCAAGAATTATAGTGGGAAATAATTGCATAATGTGATAAAAAGTAACCAACAGTAGCCTATTATGCCCAAAGTAAAAGGCATAGCTGTGTAAATCAGCAAAATCATTTCCTAAAAGGTTTTGTTACTAAGAATCTACTGTATAATAATATTGCCATTTCATCCAACATTTTCCCACTAATCAGAGTTTTTCAGTGATAACTCTTTACTGATAGGCTCAAGACATGTTTATGATGGTAAAAATGCAGTTTCTGAAGCAAGCCCAGCTGAACAAAACCATTTTTTGTTTTTAACTTAAGTAATAGTTTATTTTTAGTGCTTTGATGAAGTGTTGTGAACGGCTTTCAGAGTATTATCTTAGAAATGAAATGCTACAATGCTCAATGTGAATTTCAGTCATTTTGTGTATATATGTGATAAGACTTTGCTTTATTTCCTATTAGTAGAACTGGTATAATTTTTCAGTTCTAGTGGAAACAAATCCCCTTTGGATATGATTTTCTTTTCCATGATATAAATGAATTTCCGTGAACTCTGAAAACGTTGTTCTTCTCATTTCTGTATGAAAAAGTCAAAATAATTCATAACTAACACAGAGTGTTATTAGGAGTTTTGTAGTGATCATACTTAAAATAAGTGCTTGTGCATTGAGCAGAGATCATAAAAAATTGCAGTCTTCCATCTTGCTGAGTGCTTTGCTGTTCTAAATATGAGCAAATGCTCCAAGCTACATGTGCTTCTGGAAGAGCAGAATTTTATGAACAATATGCCATTTTCCTTCTGTTTTGATATTAGTAGTGCATATAAGAAACTGAAATAGAAAGTAGAAGGCCCAAATCTGAAGGGCTTGTTTTGCCAGATTTACTTTTCTGCACATTTTGTTTGGAAGTTTGGAATAATTTAAAATAAAAAGACAAAGAAAAAATCATAATCATAGAATCATAGAATAGTTAGGGTTGGAAAGGACCTTAAGATCATCTAGTTCCAAACCCCCTGCTATGGGCAGGGGCATCTCACACTAAACCATACCACCCAAGGCTATGTCCAACCTGGCCTTGAACACCGCCAGGGATGGAGCATTCACAACTT
>JAOEHY010013328.1:0-26315 GCA_025447955.1 Psilopsiagon aurifrons | reverse complement strand
CTTCCCTGGGCAACCCATTCCAGTGCCTCACCACCCTTACAGTAAAGAACTTCTTCCTCATATCCAATCTGAACTTCCCCTGTTTAAGTTTGGACCCGTTACCCCTTGTCCCCTGACTACAGTCCCTAATGAAGAGTCCCTCCCCAACATCCCTATAGGCCCCCTTCAGATGTGATCATGCTGAAAAACTTACTGGGTTGGCTACTAGTGAGAGATCTCTTGTTCCCTTCATGTACCTGTAGAGTGATTTGGTTGCTACATAGTTCATATTTTTGTTATGTAGTGTTTGCTGGTTTTCCAAGCTCAGTCTTCTGGGAATGTCAGTAGTTCATGTAGGTGAATTTCTCTTTCTTTTCGTGGAAATAGTATATTGTTTTTTATAAAATTATGAAGAATGCACAGCAGTGTTATGAGCCACAAGGTTCACCTCTAGCATCATGTTGCTCCATTAGGGGTATACTCCTGAGCTACAGCTTCCAACAAGTATTAAAGTTCAAGCAAGAATGCAGGGAATTAACTGTACCAGTTACCATTTTTAAGGATAGTTTATGGCTATCTTTTGTTATCAAAACATTTGTAATGATCTGATAATTGGAGAAAATAACTTACATAAAGATTAAGTAGATGATAGATCAAGAGGTAAGGGGTTCAGCTTAAACAGCAGAAGTTTAGATTGGATATAAGGAGGAAGTTCTTTACTGTGAGGGTGGTGAGGCACTGGAATAAGCTGCCCAGGGAAGTTGTGAATGCTCCATTGCTGGTGGTGTTCAAGGCCAGGTTGCACAGAGGCTTGGGTGATATGGTTTAGTGGGAGGTGTCCCTGCCAGTGTCAGGAGGTTTGGAACTAGATGATCTTGAGGTCCTTTCCAACCCTAACTATTCTATGATTCTGTGTACTAAAGCAAATTCAAAGATTAAATCTGCCACAATGATGTTAAATATTGTATCTCGAATGAGCAAAATTAGCTGCTGTTTTGCCTTCATTATTTCAAGAAACTGTTGAGACAACTCTTTCCTCTCAGAAAGAATTAAGCACCTACCTCCTATCAATACCTCCTAGGTCTTGGCAATGGATATTTAATTTGCTCTTGGAATCTGAGACATATGAAGTTAGTATACACTTTAAACATAAGCCAATGCAATTAATATTAAGGTTTTATTAATTAAATCTTAATTTAATAATTTTCATGTTGCAGTTCTAGTGAAATTCCAGACATCCCCATTCTCCCATCAAGGGCTCAGCAGTGCCAAGAGGTTTCTCTTTTAAAAGAAATGAAGTGAGAAGAAACCAGAGTTGCTTGATCTAACTACTTTTTACCAGCTTTATATTCACTATATATTAACATTATTTGACATTACTTTAAATTTTCCTGCACTTTATTTGCCTTTATGTTTTGTAAATTGCCCTATAATTTTTATATATTTGGAGCTTATGTACTACACTAGGTTAAGCTTCACCACAGGCTTTGTCCTGTATTTTCAGCCAGTATTAAACTACAATCTAAGTCATGTCATAGTGAGCTAACAGTGTCACTATACTCTCAAACAAAGGCTTAATATAGTTCCTGAAATAAATTGGAATACTCATATTAACTTTCACCATGCATCAGATTGTCCCTAATTATTCCTCATGAAGTTTGTTAATAGCAGAAGCAGGATATAGTTTAACTGATTTGACCTTGCGCACCTGAATGAATGTTATATGTTACCTAGACAGTTTGGTGGATCTCATTGTTTTAATTGTCTGCATTTTGCATATTAAGTCACAGCAGTGCAGTGGGGCTTTTTCGTTCTTTTTTTCTTTCAGTCTACAAGCATGAAAAACAAGGTGTGTGAGCACAGCTTTGATGTGTATTCCTTGTATCAGTGTATGATACCAGTAGAAATATCTGGTATATTTTATGTGGAATACGGAAGAGATTCAGAAATGACAGATGTCATAGTAAGGCTATATCCTTAGTTAGCATCTGCAGCTATTTAGTACTAGTGCAAAAATTAATTGCACTATTTTCATATATTGTTTCTTTTTGAAGCAAATTTGATAATTCAACTAACTACATTGTCTGACATTGATATTCCACGTACACAAGGAATAGAACTGTGTATTAATGGAGACCATAGTATTGTGATTTTCCAGCAGCAGAATAAGGATGGATTTGAAGGACAGGGAATATTTCCTGGCTTCCAGTGCTTTAGCTGCAGGCTGATAAATAGTGTGGTTTGGAATCAATTTCCGCATTGATCTGAAAGATAATCCTCTTCACAACAACCGCGTCCTGAGGATTTTACTGTCAGGTGTGAAAATGAATGTTAGGTTATAAATAAATAAGTATAAATAGAAAAGTGAATGAGACCTACAGGGAGAGGGGTAGTTATTTGTCTGTCACACATGAGGTAATACTCTGCAGACATCTGCTTAGAAAAAAAAGCGAGCTGTACATGGAAAGGTATTTATTTTCTTAATTGCCAAAACGGTGCTCTGAAATTGAAGAATCAATCATGTTTATTGTTATATGTGGGAAATTAAAAATATACAGTATGCGGTAATTTAACTTGCGGTGCAAGGAATCCATAGTGCTCTTCTAATCGATATTCTGTACTTCATGCTAGCTTGGTCATGTAGGGCACTGGGAGGGGAAGAAAGAGCTATGGAGGTAGCCTCAGCTGTTCAGCTTGGAACACTTTTATTCTACAAATGCTTTGCAACAAATGAGGATTACAAGAGGTACCTGAGAGAATACATGTTACTGTTTGGAGTTCGAACATGTTTACTGCAGTCTCTTAGAATTTCTGGGAATCAGAAATGGATAGTTTTAATTTTCCAGTTAAAGAAAGAAAAGATTTTACTGTCCCTCAAAAGATGAAAAGCTCATCCTATCCCATGGGCCCCAGCTAAATGAAGTGAAGGCGCTCCATTCTACCTAAGCCCTCACCATCTTCCTTAGTTTGTTTCATCATCGTACTTGGTTGAAATATAGGGCATTTTTGAGTGAGAATCAAGTGAATTGCACTTCCAACAAGCTGTTTCCCTATGTGTCCAGTGTGTTTCCACACTCCAGCCGTCAGATGCTCTTTGAGCTTGATGTCGCAGCATGAACTAGTTAGCTGACATGAGAATTCAGGGACACCTGATGCCTAACTGTAGTTTTGCTACCCTTATATAAAGTTTCCCCAAGATTTTAAAATATTATGTGTCTGTATACAAACAATTTAATTTCTTTCAGTCTCAGCAAATACCACTGAAATGTATCTAGTCAGGACAGATAGTTCATTACAATATGTGTATTTTTGTTATACATAATGAAATCTTCTTTCTTGCATCATTTAAAGCACTTAAGAATTAAACAGCAATGATATTGAAAATGTCATGCAGACATCTGAGTTTGTCCATCATCAAAATGAATTTGATGTCACATCTGAGGTACTGTATCAGCATTCTGCCGACACAGGTCGCCAGTATTGTACTGGCTGTAAATATTCACATTTATGGCTCTTCTGCTTCCCTGCACTTTCCAGAGTGAGTTGAGGTTGTTGCTATGTTATTTGATTTTCTCAGGTTTTCAGGAGCTTTTCGGGTATTCTTTTCACATATCATTCCACCTTCTGAGATGATTATATGTACGTGATCCAGCTTTTCTTCAGTTTCGTAGAACATCTTAATTGCAGACAAAACCTGGCCTCTGTGAAATGAATGGAAATTTTGCCACAAAGTGATGGCTATGATCTCACTACCTCTCCTAACTTTAAAGAGGATCCACTATGGCAGAGAGAGAGGACAAAAGTACACAAGTTTTTCTGATGCAGGCCTCAAATTCATTTCAGAGAATCCACAAAGCTTGTAATAGCTGAAACTTCCGTACTTCCTGAGATACTTTTCAGTAAAGCTAAGCATAGTGGATGAAAAAATAGGTGATGATATGCATAGTTTGTAGCATGAAAAATGTTTCTACTCAATCTTTTAATTAATACTCGCAGGGTATTACAAAATTAGAAGAGAAAGGGTAAAGTTAAGAACAGTACTGACTAGTAAAAACTATCTTTTTTGAAGTGAAACTGGAATATAGAAAACATTTGAGTTGTGCTGGATATGGGGCATAAATAAGACAGAATGCTGAGGGATTTTTATGTAACAAGAACACAATTATATCTTTGCAATGGGGCCAGGATGAAAATCCTGGCAATGATATTCTTACAAGACACCATTAATTCTTCTGTGTTTCGTAGTCTTCAGGACCTAATTTTTAGAACTTCCAGCAGCAGCATGCGCTTTCTGTTTTGGGAATATTAGATTTTTAAAATATCCAAATGAAGTTGCTACTGCTAAAGCCTAAAAGAGATGTATTTGATATAGAGGATATATCTGCAAATACAGGGTTATTACATTTGGCTGTAAACAAGAACCATTCCTCATCTGCGTACCATAAATATGAAATTGTATAATAAGCTGCTGTTTAATACTGGTTTCTGAAGGAAGCAATTGCTTTCTGTAAGTATAAGAGAAAATTTGTTGGTTTATTTTGATTCCTTTTGGAAAGTGCTGACTTTTGTCAGTGAGTGAAGTAGTTCTTAAATGCCAAATTTTAGTAATCCCACGTAAGCCACTCTGCAAACATTACTAAATCAAACTGTACGTTGGTATAAATAAAATAATGTCATGTCAGTAGTTACTTTAAAGGTGAAGTATACTGAAAACAGTTTTATTGTTACAAGTATTAATTAATGGGAAGCTATTGTACTTTTGATTTTCAGTTCCCTTGACTGTAATAGTGAAAAAGCTCACAAAAGGAAAGCAAAGGTAATTGTAGTTCAAATAATCTATGAGTAGTACTGGCCAAAAAACATTTTATTAGCTGCTTAACTTCTGTCTGGGTTTGGATGATGATATTGGCTTTTAGATACTGATGCAAATCTGGATTAATATTGCTGGGTTTATTGAATTTAATTAGTCATGTGAACTTTCAATCCCATTCATGTTTTTTATTGACTAAATCGATACAAATTATGTTAGTGCTTCAAAGCATGAATATCAAATTCTAGGCCTTCTGCTACTGCTTGACTTCAGGGCTTATATAGAGGAAATAGTTCATGCTTCTTCAGATTTTTTTAGAAACTTTCTTTCCTTCTGTGAAGGAACTTGTTTATTCAAAACTTCCCTTCTACAATAGGACCCATTTCTGAGTATAATGCTCTCAGCTTGCTATTTCAGATCCAAAAAATCTCATTATGTTGGGTGTTTCCAAGTAAGATTATGTCTGAATTTTAATAATACTTAGAAGATGGAAAAAGAAAAAAAAAAAAAGAAAAGAAAGAAAAAGAAGAGGCAGTATGGTGGAATGAAAGCATAAGTTAAGAAAAAAGAATAGTAAGAACTATGAAAATGTGCCAAGCTAGGTCATTAGCTTGACAGTACAATGAAAGTACTTGTTACTTAATATATTTTCATGGGTACTAATGTTACATTGTTGATCCATCTGAATCTTTGCCAATTGCTTGAAGATCTCAATGATTTGCAGTGAACAATGAAGATGAAATTAAAATCAAATTTAGACATGAATGTTTAATAAAGGCATAATAACATAAGACTGGAATAGTGATTCAAAGTAGAACAATGTACAACAAGTGCTGAGAAGTCACTCACCTAAATAAAAATTCCTGGACACCTTTGTTCATGAGTCACAGTGCCTCTGGAAGACTCTAAGAAGGGTAGTTTACACTAGAGAGAGTGCAACAAATTCCTCCATTATTCATGAGTCTCTTCATTGTGCTTTGCAGAGGAGCGTGAGCAGACTGTCCAGTACTCCCTTCTCTTTGCCATAAGGCTTTAATAAAGCATATTGGAGGCAGATTAGCTTTAACAGAATTCACGTGCTTTATGCAGTGCTTGCAAACTTGCTCATTTTATCTGTAAGACAGTAGGACTAATAGTAATGCAATTAAAATGGAACTGTATACTTCTGCTGCACAGGTATACTCTTATAAGGGTGTTTTAAAATAGAAAATTGACAACGTCTTTCTTTGGAGGTATTAAAATTATAAGGGTTCATCTTTGTGTTTGGTCCCAGAACTGACTATTTCTAAGGCAATACATTTTGAACAATTCATTCTTTAAAAGTTATTCTGCTGAGAGTCTTGGGCAGGACTGTGTTGTACAACAGCCAGAATTCCATGAATCTAATCCTGAGTTGACCTGCTTGCAGCAATCATTTAAATGTAAAAGCTAACCTAGTCAGCTCATTTCTTCTGAGTTAACTCTGGAATCACTTTTTTATAGCTTGCTAGTAAAAAATTGCATGTTTAGCAGAATTGCCTTTAGGAAGAGAAGCAGCTTGGAAAACACCAACCAGTGTTAGCCATTAATGAACCCATCACTTTTTGAAACAAGAGCTTTAAACTGTAAGGAAATTGTCAAATTCAAAATGTATCTATATTAATGAAGTTCATTTACATTCTAGGATAAATTGTGACTGGCTAGGCAAGACAATGATGTCTTGTGACCTTTCCTCTACTGTGTTACACTGCTGTGTCACGCTGCTGTGTCAGCTGTTCTCTGAACAGTGGCTTCAAGCCTTGTGGATCTTTCAGGTTTTCTTGGGAGGAAGATTAGTATTTCTTCTTTTCATGTCTAACAAGCCACCCACGTGGCAGAGGAAAGGTAAGATATACCCTGAAAAAGCTGTACATATTTACATGAGATCAGACTGGGTGACTTCCAGGGATGTCTTCCAGTCTATGGTTCAATGAATGAGCTTTCATGGCAAGTTGTTATGGCTGTTTTAGCAGATGTGTAGCATCTTGTGAGTATAGAAATAACTGTGGCTGTCACAGCCATATTTTAACTTATAACACATCTGAAAAAAAAGGATAATTTCCAATAATGAAATATTGAGAGAGAGGAGGAAACAATTAATTTAATTTATTTTACTTCATTCAATGCTACTTCATTTTCTCAAGTCAGACTTAAGAGTCCAGCTGATGGCTTATTGGAATAAGCTCACAGAATGCTTACCTATTGCCTGCTGCCTTTGGCCTGGAGGAGGTACAGAATACTTGTCTGAGAAGTTCAGAAACAGTTGACCAGTTTCTTTTGCATATTGTTGGATCAGAGTTTGTAGCCACCGCTATATTATAACATGCAAATACCACTGCTGCCACTTACAGGCACTTGCTAGGCAATTGCAGCACTAAGACCCCCCCCCCACCTGACAAGGTAAACCAACTTGCAGGTTACCAGGACAGTAGCATAACATTTGTCAGTATTAAAAAAAAAAAATAAATATGACTAACACAAAATATATGTATGCACTATATTGAGTAGATATTTATAAGCTTTGAGACTTTTTGGATTTACATAAGTGAAGTGAAAACTCTGGCTTCTCAGTTTTAACTGTTGTCAGATTCCCAGCTGTCTTTGGTCTTGATATTATAGGAGTGCTTTCAGTAAAAGAGGAGCAATAAGCCAACATGCACTTGATGTTACTTGGAAATACCATTGATTATTCCTTCATTGACAGCTGGTTGGTCTCCTGGACAAGATTCACAGCTTATGAATATGCCAAGACTGATTTTGCACTTCATATGGCTTACTGTTTTATTACAACAGAGCAAATACTCATGGATATTTCCGTATAAAACCAAATTTTTGGTGTAACTGATGAAACTGTTCAGATTTTAGGACTGCTGCTATCAACAGGTGCAAGTACATTTTTCATTTAGACTTTAATATACTTAAACACATTTTTGCAAGACCTAACAATGTATTGTACAACTTACAGCATTACCTCCTCCTGTTCTGTAATATAAAATCTCGTTTAAATGACTGTCTAATGCTGCTCTTCTCTGGCTGTTATGAATAAAATTCCCTTTCTATTAACTGAAAATAATTTTTAGAAGAGCAGTTTATTCAAAGAAGGACATAGTGGAAACAATAATTTTCCTCTAACATCTTTGAATTTTTCATGAAGTTTAATGTATCTTTAACAGTCAAATCAGTAATGTTCTGGAATAACTTCTTATGATTAGTCTCTGTAAGTACCACTGGCTATTCACAAAAGAAATAATTTTATTTTAACTCATTGAATGTACCCCCTAACGGGTGCTTCGAGTCAGTTTGAAGAGATCTTTGTTTCCACAGTTGCACTGTACCTCCTGGGAATTCTTGTTTGAAAGCCTGTTGCTGCCCCAGGTCTCCTCTTTAGCACGGTCTCCCTGGCTAGAATGTATTTCCCCTGTAGTTACTCAGAATTATACAACTGGATGGATCATCAGATAGTGATCAGAGAAATCATGCCACATCACGCATGGTACAAGGTGTGGTCTTTCAGCAAGCTCAGTGTGTGTAAATGTGTTTGCAAATAAGGGAATGAAAGACACTCTATTACATGATGTTGCAATTTAGTCAGCTGAAATTAAATCCTTGATTTGGATGGAGCTGACCCAGACCCAAAGATTTAATTTTGATCTTCCAAATGGAAAAATCACATTCTCTCGTCAAATGAATTTTCTTGAGGTAAGATTTATGCTCATTGAACTTCCTATCAAGCAAATGTGACTGAAAGTTACCAGCCAGCTCAGCCCCTGCATGCATGCAGGCACTAGATTCTCTGTTTCTGAGTGGAGCTTGAAGAGATCTATCTGAGGCTCCAGGCTCGATAATCCTGTTTGGCTGATAAACTCTTATGACAAACTCTCTTACAGTCTCTGAAGATTTTGCTCATTGCTTATATTAACTTAAGGAAATTACCTTTTCAGCTTTCCCGTTCTCCTCAAAGAGCTTGGTAGATAATGTAGAATAGCCAGTCACATAATTGCTAAATCATTAATATTTGTCTGCTGTACCAGTTTGCGATACAGTCCTCATATAAAATACATGATCTACTTTCTTTATCACTGTGGTTAGAAAATGGAGACCTATGCTGGACAGCTTGTAGTTCTAAAGTAATATCTCTTTATTTTTGTGTCCAGATACTCTTCAGAGAGCAAATATATTCATTTTACACTGATGACTTGCTTAATTTTGCTTTGGTAAAGACCTCTTGAGCTGGAGTTGAAGGAGTGGTGCTGAGATGAAAGCTCTACCTAACATACCTGGCAGACAAAAATACAATTAAATAAAAAATGTGATGCATCATTTATGTTGGAAATATATGAGCTTCCTAGCTGATTCATGTTTCAGCAAAGCTTGAAACAGTTGCCTGGTGGCCCAGATCTTGGCACATACGTAGGTACCATGTATTCTTTTGTAGTGTTAGGATAACTGTACACATCTGAGGCAGGCAGCATAGATGAGAGTGGCAGCTACCAGCTCATCCAACAAATTGTATACTTGAAAGAAACAGTAAATTGCAAAGATTGCTGTCCGTCTCCAACAGCTTGTATATTTTTAGAAGTCCTTTTCTCTGCAATCACTCAGTTCTTTGGGGAAGTTGAAGGTTCTGGTCTGAGTTTCTGCTCTGTAGAAGGAGCATATTTTTCATAAAATTTTCAGTAGAATTTTCCATTTTTGATTGGATGCACAAAATCAGAACGTCAGCTGTATTTGTGGTTTCACATGTAGGGCTATTCCACTGGGTAGCTTGTGTATCCTGTTCTTATTTTTCTCTGCTAGTGGTTTCAACGAATCTGTATACTTACTAAATGAACACTGGCCTTATTGCATTTGCCTGTCAGTGTTGACATGAATCTATTTTATTGTTTTATCTACATTTTTTTTTAAGCAGTCTGGGGCAACTATTGCATAAGTTGGTTATTCAGTTGTTCAGCACTAAATGCAAGAAGGTTGGGAGCACTAAGGAAGGCTAAGGCACTGTCAGGTTTAATAGCTACTGTTCTGCTATTAGCAGTAATAAGTATTTACACTGCAGTCACGGAGCAGTACTTGTGAAAAGATGCTTGTTAGTTGGTTCCTTCTAGGTAATTTCTTGCAGTAAACCAGAAAGATGCTGGTTTTCTTTCCAAAGAAAAGCCCAAAAAGCGGAAGCTCCAAAAGTGGAAGCAGCCACTGACAAAAAAACTGTGTTGCAGAAGGACAAAACAGAATGAGGCCTGGAATATCCAAAGCACCATGTGAAGTAAATCCTTTTAGCATCTTTTTCTATTTCACCTGTAGTCGATTCTCATTGTTTCCATAGCTGCACCAATAATAAGATCATCTCCATCTCCTGATTGATTTATAGGTCAGACTGTCTTCTAACCCATCCATAGTGACCAAAGACTTACTTTACGGCACAGCTTATTTGATGATAAAGCATTAGTTGTTACCATAGAATATCTAGTTTTTAAGGCTTTGCTAACATTGCTTTCACATTTTCTTTTTTCATGTTTTGTTTTTCCATCTCTTATTGTAAACTTTCAATATGCAAATGGCAAAACAGAAATTTTGGTAAGTTCACAGAAGCATAGTGCCCTTGCTTTATCTCAGTTAAATTCCACTTAATTGCTATGACAGAAGTCCATTTTTTTCCATTTAGTAGATCATACTAACTAACCGTGTTGCATTTTTTTGTGAGCTTCCTCCTTTCATCCAATACTTCTCTATTCCTAATTTTCTCTAGACTGTGCAACTAGAGAGAACTCTCTAGCTGGCCTCTGCCCTTTAAAACGGTGTATCTTATTTGATCTCTTAGTCAAAATAGGGAGTTCACAAGACCATAAGTGGTTTTCTGTACCAGATAAGTCTACTGTGAACATTAAAAAGCAGCATGTACTGGTTTTACGGTCAGTATGTCTACTCTGATTCTGAGATCAAAGACACAAAGTTTTTCATTTAGTGCTGCATGTACTTTGTGATATCATGATGCTGAAAATAAAAAAGTTTGGTCTTCCACAAGAGGACCGAAATAATGCCCCTGGATCTTTTCAAGTAGAAAATATAGACTTAAGGAAAAATAACTACAGATTAGAAGAGGAAAAATAAAGTCAGATTTACTTGTGCTATGTCTAATACTTCAGGTGTTGGAATCATAAAGGCCTGGTGGTGTGCATATCAGTCACTTTTTCCTTTTATTTTTCATTTGTTTCCTCTTAGTTTTTTCTTAGGGGAAGACCAATCTAGTTACCATATTTTATATTCATTTTTCTTGTTTTATTTGTAGTATACTACCCAGTTCTTTCGAAGTAAAAAATACAATTTAAACAAACAGCATTTGCTCTCCAGTGTTTTGGGGTTTTTTATTTTTCCTGGAGCATCATGCTCTTCTGCGCACATAAGTGCACAGGTGCTTAAAATGGTTACCTAGGAAAACCAGCACAGGAACATTTCAAAAAGGAAATTATCGAGATGAAGAGCAGTAATAAAAGCAAGCAAGAAATGAAAATATTATTACTGTAAAAGATTAAGAACTTTTTTCTTAATACAAAGACACCTGGCTGAAAGCATTCATATGAAGATAAGGAGCTGTGTGTTTATAAGATTAAGATCTGAACATGAAAAAAAAGAGATTAGGAAAAGTTTATCAAAATATTTTCAAGAATGAATAATGTCAGTATAAAATTACTCATTAGTTAAGGAAAATGTTGGAAAGCCGTCTGCTTTCCCAATACTTGAGCTCATGTTATCAAATCTGAGGCAACTGTATAATTTTTAGTTTTCAGGAGCTGGAGTAAACACGCAGGTAAATAAAAAAATAAAATTGTAGTCTTTATCAGAACTCCTTCTGGGAATGCCTCTGAGGTTTGAAGACACTGTTCCTGTGGGTCAGGATTCTTCCCCAGGAGTAAAACTTTCACAGAACAATTAGAGAATACCCTCTTTTATTGTGTTCCTCTGCTCTTTGGGCATGTCATTTTGTATGGATATTATTTTATATTAAAAAAAAAATGTACTTCAGCATCTTCTGGATATAGATAATTAGATGGTATATTGAAGTTGTCTGGAAAAACAGGCCCTCATCTAACTAGCATTTATGGTGCCACATGCGTTCAAAGAAAAGCATCTGTTGACTTCAGTTGCAGCTGTGTACCATCCCTGTCCTCCCCATCCTAGGATCTAAACTAAGCATTAAAAAACGAGTTATACACAATTGCAAACCACCTTAAAAGTGCTGTTAAAGAGCATCTAGAAGCATCTAGCTATAGAAGAGAACAGGACAGTAAAAAGGAAAGTGATGAGCAGACCCTATGTCAGATGTAGTTTGTTTTCTCACTATTGACCCACGCTGGGGCTGAATTAATAGCTTAAGTAAAATTTGGCATGAATTCACAATGCTCTCCATTTTGCCTTCCTTGTTCACTGTCCCTCCAACATTTGGCATGTTATGTGTCAAACTTCCCACAGTTATGTGTCAAACTTCCCACAGTTCAGTAGATTTGAATGACTCTGGGTCGTATGTTCATTAATTGTGGTTTTCTCTCTGGAACCCATAGTGTAATTAGAAATCTACTTAATGTGATGACAGCTATTAAAGTCAAGCCATTTGATCACTTCAGTCTTGTTATAAAACTGTACAATTCTAAACTGCGCATGCAGAACACTCAAAATTCCTATTAAGTTAATTGAATTAAAGTTTAATTTATGCTTGCAACAGTTTCTAGGGCCTGAAAGCTAAAAGCACAGTTTACTTTGAAGGTATTTTCAAAGTTTAAGTGTTTCATTTTCTTACAAGAAAAAACCCCACAGATTATGTTACATAGAACCTGATTATGTTTTTTTTGTATAACTTAGATAATACACAAAATTAAAGTAGCCAAAATGAAATTTAAATGCTTACATTTGCAGCAGTATGGTACAATAGACTGCTGCCCTTTGTGCTCGAGAATGATGTGGAGAAAAACATTTCTTAATGGTTAAGTGTGAGGAGTTTTGGAGGTTTTTCTTGGCTGTGATGCTGACTTATGCCTTGTAATTTATGTAACTCTTCTGTGCTTCTGCATAAGTAAAATGGGCAAACCTACAGGTAATTAATATTTGCAAAATCCTTTGGCATCATCTGTGATCTCAATAGAGAACTGTGTTGGAAAGTCTGAAGATATATTCAATGTTGTTGGAAATCCACCCTTTTAATTATATACCTAGACGATGAATGTCTTTGCACATCAGACATGACTTCTGAATTGAAAGAGCACTTAAAAATCTGATCCTAAATTGTTAACATAATATGTGCATTATCCATGGAAGTAATATGGGTTGCTACGTATATAAATAAGTCATGGCAGGAAAAAACTGCTTGTTTTGAAAAGCAACATTTTAAGCATGCAATTCATAATGTATCATAATGAACACATACTATTTTTTTTCATCCCAGCAGGAAGTCCGTTCATATAAAACCTTTTCCTTAAAAGATGTGGGGAATGTTTGAATTTATTTTGTGAATAAAACTTCTCACAGGGCTGAAAAGTATTTGAGTGCCAAACTGCTATTTGCTGGAAAGCTCAGTGCGGAGTTTACAGAAATGAAAGGCTGTAAAAAATTTACTTCCTGGAATAGTTGATGATGTGGAAATAGGAATAAGTTTTTTACTTTTTTCTTCTGCCCAGCAGCCAAGTGTTCTGTTATGTCAAAACGACAATTTGTACTTTATGTTATTTCACCTACTTTGCAACACTACTGAAAATTTGTTGTATTTTGCTGTGTTTAGTTTCCCTGATTCTCAATTGGAGGTGTCTTTGTCTTTGAAAGACTTGTCTTGGATTTTCTTTTTTTTCTTTTTTTTTCTCCACGATTCTTGAAATCATGAAAAAGAGAATTTAATTGATTGGCATTAACGTGATTTCATCTTCTGACCTTGATAAATGTTTTGTTTAGTTTTGAGATGTCATCACAAAAAACTTGTGGTATTCTGAGATTTTCTGTTTCCTATTGGCTTGATTTTGCATCTCAATTCACATTTCAGTGAATATCCTGTCATTTTTTTATAAAGTCCCTATTCATCCTGCAAATAGAACACTTGCAGAATCAGCCCTGAATGCTTTTTAGATTTCCTTTTAAAGTGCCTAAAGCAAAGAAGATGATTTCATTTTTATCTTGATTTGCACCAAGAATTTAAGAGTGGAAAGACTGTGAGCAAGTTCAGCAAATGCTTTGAAAACTGATTTTCTTGGTCGCTAGTCCTTAAATTTTTCATATTTTCCCAATGAACAATGGTAGCCATGCAGACACTATCACTGATATAAAATTAAACAAGAATTTTTACTTAATTTTGTTTACTCTTTGTCCTTATGGTAACATCACTTTGTAAAGAAAAAGGTAACTGCTTTAAGCAAAATGTCACTAACCTTTGCCATTTTTGATAATCATCAGATATCTGATAGCACCTTTTCAAAGGGAAGTAGAATTTGTTGTTGTTGCTAGTATTTAAATTACATCCCTTTAGTATTCTTTAGGAGTTTGAGTAACAATAAGCTGCCTAAAAGAGATTCTTTACATCGTAATGACAGACATCTCAATAAAAAT
Source organism: Psilopsiagon aurifrons (assembly GCA_025447955.1). NCBI lineage: Eukaryota > Metazoa > Chordata > Aves > Psittaciformes > Psittacidae > Psilopsiagon > Psilopsiagon aurifrons. The sequence goes on along the minus strand of JAOEHY010013328.1, from coordinate 11,929 downwards.
ATAATGGCTCTGCCATATGGACTACCTCAGTGCAAATTAATTTAAGCAGACTTTCTAGAAGTTTGATAGAATAGTATCTGCTTGACAGTAATGCTATGAAATGCTGTGTAGTATTGTTCCTTTATGCTAGTTAAAGGCTGTCTGCATTCTTTAAAGAGAAAATTGCTACATTTCAGCATGAGCTGTAGAGCAGTTTCCATTCTGATTACCAAAGTGCAATTCTTACACCTCAGAAGAAATTCTATCATTACAAAATGAGGGATAAAAGTCAATGAACACAAGGAGTCAGATGAAGGTATAAAGCAGATAAGAGGCTGCATATTAATTTCACTATATTGATTCCATGGTATCCACAGTTAAGAAAGAAAGCAAGCAGAACCAAGGAAGCAAGCAGAACTTACACAGGTTTTTTCAAAGACATATGTGGGACAAAAGAAAGTAAATTAAAGTAGTCTAGCAGAGAACTGAGTATATAAAAATCTAAAAAGATAACTATTCGCCTTCTAATGTCAAGCAGTAGCCTGAAGCTGACAAATGAAAGTTTAGGTGAGTTATTAAGAGAAGGCGCGTAATATCTGAGTAGTAGAATAACCTACTGAAAGGAATGGTTCTACCACATAAATGTAGATTCTTAATAACAAGCTAGAAAATGCTAAGTATTTGACATATATTGCTGATCCAGGACCTGATCCAGTGCTTATTGCAGTCATCATCTTTTCAGATGCTGCATTAAATGTTCAGTGTATCGCGGCACATAAAGTACTTCTTTTTTCTTTGATTAGATAATACTTGCATAGAATTTTGTTTATTTAATCTTATGTAATTCAGATGTAAACCAGAGATCCAGGCAAACATTGCCACACAGGTCAGCATAGGCTGGAGCCCTTTGAAAGTCAAATGCATTCAAATTAAATACCATCTGAAATACCTAATTTGGTTCCCAATTTTGCTTACTTTAAAATTTAATCTCTACCTATCTCTGCTAACTATCATTCTGTAATATGTCAGATGTATAGAAATATTTGGCATCCAGTTTATCTTTAGGTATATTTTCTTTAACAGAGATTCCTTTTCTAATTTTAATGTTAGTCATAAACTGTAACTTGCATAAGACATTTGTAAATAGATATATAAGAATTAGTTGCGGTAAAGTTTGAATCACATCAAAATCACTTTAATATATTAATTGCCAGTGTATTAACTATTTCCATTTTGATTTATGCCTTATACAGTGCAAGGGGAGTTCACCAGAATTAATAGGTAGTTACCATATTTAATTACTCTATTACCACACTCACTTGCCTCCCAATCGCCTGCAAAGCAAAGAAAGGTGCCATTTTTGATGATCTAGAATCAAACAGAAAAGCCAACATGGAAATGGGATGAGGGTCATTTGTTCAGGATCATTCAGACACAGCCTCACGTTTATATTATGTCTTCAGTTCTGCAAGGTGCTCTTCTGCTGTGGTTGTGCCCTGTGCACACAGTGCAAGGAGTAATTTGGGCCAAATTAATGCATATTGTAACGACTGAAATGTGTCATTTAGGTAAAAAGTTTTTTGCATCAGAATTGCCAGTGGAATAGCTCATAACACTTGTCACTTTCCCAGAAAACTTCATTATACAACTGAAAGTGCTTCAATGAGTGTAGCTACACAAGAACTGCCCGGGGCCTGAGCCAAAGGGTGTTATTTACCATACGCAGATGAAGTTATTTCCTGCACTGTAGACCTGGCTAACTTACAATGAAATGCACTTGCATTATCAGTCATAACTAAGAGAGAATTTAAGAAGCTTTTTGTGTAGTCTTTCAGTTCAGTGTTACTCTGTGCTTGATGGCTGTGCCTGCCTTCTTGAAGAGGACTTCTAGGAATGCATGAGAATGAGTAAAGGGGGAAGAATCTGTGCTGATGTTAACTGTTGAAGTTCATAGAATCATAGAGTAGTTAGGGTTGGAAAGGACCTTAAGATCATCTAGTTCCAACCCCTCCCCGCCACGGGCAGGGACGCCTCCCACTAAACCATGTCTCTCAATGACATGTGTTCAGACACATCTACAGGTCACGTTATGAAACCTGCTGTCAGATTACTTTATTAAGGTCTTCTGTTTACTGGCTTTGGTAAGGATTTTCTCTTCTGTAAGATCACAAATAACATGACAACTGTCTTGAGATTCCAAAGAGAAACAAATTGGTTTAGTTTTATCACAGTTGTGGCATCTCTTCTTGTATTTTGTCCAGGTAGTCTTCATAATACGTTTGTACAAGTAGACTTCTGCCCATCCAAGTGAACGCATAATACCCACCTTCTGCTTGACTTTTTCCTCAGAAAGTAATGATTTAATGCTTTCTGATCCACACATATTCCAGGTTTCTTTAAACTTCAGTATTTTTTTAAATTTCTACACTTTGTGTGGAAATAGTTTGAAAATCAAAGAACTCAAAAGTTACTAGGGGGAAGAAAGGGCAAAACCTGTATTCGTTTCCTAAGAAATCAAACTAAACATTTTTACATATGCTTAAATTATTCCTTTTAGTCCTAGTGACTTATTTGCTTTTGCAGTCTGGATTTTCTAGTTAATATTGCTAACGCAAGGGCAGCCATAAATAGAAATGGCTAATACTGGTTTTGTCATTTTTTCATCATGATTTATAAACTCTGCAAGAAAAAAACCCAGCTATTTTCTTATTGGAAGTGATCTGTCAATATATTAAATCTGCAACTCCAGACCAGCTCTGTCCCTGAACATTCTATAAAATGCCTAATTGTAGAACAGTGCTAGAAAACATCTGCATCGTCTCTTCTGATTCAAGTCTACATTTAGTACCTTAAAACTTTGTGTGAACTGATGAGGCTCAGAAAAAAAGAAGTTAAATGCATTCTGTATAAAATAATCATCAGCTAAATTCTGCTGTCAGTGATGTAGGCTTCTTTCTTTTATTTTTACTTTTCAGCAACTTGGGGATACAATTGGAAAATAGAATTCCATGTGCAGGAAAGAAACACTTTCTTCTAGCAAGCTAAGGAAAAAAAAAGATGAATATAAAAGAATATGACCCATGTAAAGGTGAACAGTCTGGTTACCTCCAGGTGCAGAATAGAGAGATGATGAATGTGACAAATAGAAGAACATGTAAATCATTCTCTGGAAGATTTATGAATAGAAATGCTACCTACTCAGTCAGGCAGCTAAGTAGGAAACTGTAATGATTTGAGGGTTTTACAGTTTCCTTTCCAAACTTTAGAGGATTGTTTATATAGTTGATATCTACCTTGATTTAAATGAGGGAATTTTTCTCAGAGTTCATAGATTTTGACACATGCAGGGAGGAATAATGCATAAGAATGGTTTCCCCAGCAAGGAAGTTTGTGCTTTGTGAAGTCCAGATTTTGCTCTGTAGTCATTAGTAACTGCAAAGTGATACAGACGATATGAATTAAAAGAAAAAATAAAAAAATAAAGAATTGGAAAAGAAAATATGTCAATTTTGCAGTCAGAGAAGAAAAACATGTTCCGAGTTCCATGATCACTGATCTATATTAACTTACATTAGCATAGTTGATGGGTTTGAATGGAAGGAGATTGTAGGACAAAGCTATTGGCTTTGTTAGAACTGATGAATTAGTTCAATTACAGCAGCTGGAATTCAAATAGAGAGCCCTTTTTTCTGCTTCTAGGCTGGTAAATGGAAGAGCGAAGTAATTGAAGCAAGATTAATTTCAAATACTGAATGACAGCATGTGAAAAAGGCACCAAGTAATGTATTGGGGTCTCTTATATAGGGGCCTTTATTACTTCTTCCTTAATATTCTCAAACAGTGCAGAAAGTTAAATTCTGCTTTACTGGTACACAACAGTTTCATGCTGCTGGGCATCTTATTTGATGTAAAGTCTTGCACATCTTTTGATTTTAGTGGAATTTCTCTTCCTGTGTGTAATTCTCTGCAGTATTTGTACTGACCTCACTGTTTCCTTTTATGACGGTACCCAAACTCAGCTTTATGGAGAAGACAAGAGCTGTCAATACCACTGATAGGTAACTTCCAAGTCGTCGGTTGGAGAAGGTATTTTTGTTTCTTGGAAATTATATATTTTTTTTTCAAAGGAGATAAATATTAATTTGTATTCTCAATGATAGCAAGAAGATTAATTTTGGCACTAATGCAACAGAGTTGGATATCATTAGCTGGAATCATGCACATAGTATGTACTCATTATGCCTATGATAAGTTCTTCCAAATGACTCTCTGAAGACTTGGCTGTATGGGAATATTATTTCAGATTAACTTTAATGCATTCAACTTGGTATTACCTGGCAACTGCTCGTATCTTTTTAAAAAGTGAGTTATTTTATTCCTTAGTAAGTAATCTTAGGTACAGCATGCCTCCTATAGTGAGTTTGTCTCCTTAAGATTTCCTGGCAGTCCCCCAGATATCTTGCTTTGCACCATGACTGGCATGTTTGTATGTACCTGAATGTATTGAGGAGAGCTTGACCAGATGTCACTTCATTCAAATGCTGGCAGTCATGCAAGTGTCCATTTTTCAGAAGTAGGAAGTTTCTATTTCCCTTATAACAATTGGGCCTTTAGTGAGATTCTTTTTTGATCACTACAAGCTTGAGGTGTAGACTATCCTTTTGAAAACAGCTGGTAAAATAGGAGGTACATTTTTGCATCAAGAAGGGTCACTAGAATGTTAATGTTCAGAATACAAGGTAGTAGATAAGGAACAGCAGCTGTTCCTGAACTGGAATAAATCATAACTCAGAGTGAAGGGATGCAATTATAACAAATGCTGATTTATTCATCTGCTAAGGAATTAGCCTGCTGACATTTTTCTGTAGATCTTCCAAGTGACATAGTTAAACATCCAGAGCATTGGTAAAAATGTATGTTGTTGATGGGCAACTAAGAGGGTAACTAATTACAGCCAGCAACTAAGCACCACACAGCCTCTTATTCACTCTGCACCCCTAGTAGGTTGGGGAAGAGAATCAGAAGACTAAAAGTGAGAAAACTCATGGGTTGAGATGAAGACAGTTTAATAGGTAAAGCAAAAGATACCATATAAGCAAAATACAATAAGGAATTCATTCAGTGCTTCCCAGTCTCAGGCAGGTGTTCAGCCATCTCCAGGAAAGCAGGACTCGCATATAACAGTTATAAATGGCATCACTCAAGATACCCTCCACCTCCTTCTTTCTCCAGCTTTATATGCTGAGCATGACACCGTATGGTGTGGGATACCTCTTTGGTCAGCTGGGGTCAGCTGTTTGGCCTGTGTCCTCTCCCAACTCCTTGTGCACCCCCATGTTCCTCACTGGTAGGGCAGAGTGAGAGGCAGAAAAAGCTTTGGCTCTGTGTGAGCACTGCTCAGCAATAATTAAAACATCCTGGAATAACTGAAAACGTTGTTTCCAACACAAACAAAAACACAGCTCCATACTAGCTGTGATGAAGAAACGGCTCTATCCCAGCCAAAACAAACACAATTACCCAACTGTACTTTCTCTGGAAATCAAGCTGAAAGGACTGGCTGTGTGGCCAGGCACTGTGTAACCTATGAGATTACTAAAACTGTGGAAATTATGCAAAAAAATCCACCCTGTTTAAATAGTCAGTATGAAACCACAGTGAAGTAAAACTACATTCATATTGTATGTTGAAAGAGCTGGGAGGAGAAAGTCAATGGTACGGTGTTGCATAAGCAATTTTAGTAGCTGGGTTTCTGCTAACCCATTTAGTTGTAACTGAAATGAATAGTGAAATACCAAGTCAGCTGTTCAATGGGGAATCAGATGGGATAGTCAGGAGGTCCCCTCTGACAAGTGAATGGTGGAACCACTGGGAATGGGGAACAGTACACACAGGAAAAGGAATATTCTCCTTTGCTGGGACACCTGATGTTATGAGAGAACACAATAATTAATTATGTTAGCATAGAGGGATCAGGTTACTCAGGGAGTTTGTGGAATCTCCATCTCTGGACAGAGCCATTAGCAGCCTGCTTGGACTTTGAAGTTAGCCCTGCTTCGAGGTGGGCATTTTACTGCATGACCCCTGGAAGTCATGTCCAAATTAACTTATTACATGAGTTGATTATTCTGTATTGCTGGGGTCAGTTACCAAGCAGCTAGAAGGGGTTGATTTTCTTTCATGGAACTGATTGAAAGGCAAATGGGACCATCAAAAAGGCCAAGTGGTCAGGGCTGGGAACATTGTATTTCCTGCTCATGGACAGATTAGCTGTGAGCAACTGGAATTATAGTATTACTAATGAGGAAATCTATTCATATGTTCTGCTGTCTTTAGTTTCAGGGAGAAAAATAAATCTCTCTAATTATGCATGGAGAGGTAAGAATATGCCACTTCGTCCCTTGTTTCAACACAAACCAACTGTGGAAAAACAGTGGCAGAATTGTTGGTATTTTGGCTTGTAGCAAGGATTTGATTGATAAGTAGACACTTTTTTTCTTTCATCATATTTTATTTTTTCTTACCTGTTGAAAAATTGTTTGGGTTTTTTTGTTTTGGTTCATTTGGTTTGGGTCTTTTTTTTTTTCATCTGCCTAGGAACAACTCTTAGAGGTGTCACTTGTTTGATTTACACCAATGAAATGGATAAAAATGCAATTTCCAGGAAGGGCAAAAAGGTCTTACCAAGTCAGTGCTTTAATAGTTATTAGTACTTGACAATTACAGTAACTGTTTTGTTTAGACAGCAGTCTTGCTGATAACCATAGCAATACATTTCATTTCAGATATCGATATGGTGTTACATTGCAACACTTAAAGGCTGATTGCCTGAAGTGAGTCAATGAGCAACTTAAAGCTTAGTGATTACACTGTGAAAGAAATCCAAACTAACTTTTCAACAGGTGACCAGATATTTTAATTAATGTACTAAGCAAATTTAGTTATTGCATTAAAAACCAATGCTATTTCTTAAAGAATTCATTTTGATGTGTTTGGTCCCTTGAAACTGTTTGAAAGATTGTATTATTCACCCAAGCATATAACCGACCTGATAAAATCACGTAAATCATAATTCCACATAAACTAAATTTCCGGCACATAGGGATGCAACATTAGAATCAAAATTAGTTATTTAACATATGTAAGCCGTGACCTTATCTAGGCTGTAAATACAGCACATGTAGCTGAGCACATGTATGTGTCCTTAACTACAGCATTTCCTGTGTGAATTATGTAACCTTAATTTTGCAGGGAAACCTCATCTGTAGGTTCAGGAAGGGCTCAGCTGGAATGTGTATGCTAGCACACTAGGTCTGACCATATGCCCCAGGTGATTTAGCTAGAGGCAGAACCGAGGGGGCCAGACCAGTAATACAGGAAACTGCAGGTGGCTTCCTTAGTTTCCTTTAGAAATCTGTCAGTGAGAGAGTGCTCCTGGCTTGCAAGGGCAGAAGAAATGAACCTTGCCAGGTAGTTCAGACGGATGTTCATTCCCGCTTGTCTTAGAAAGCAGATGGCAGGCCTCAGCCCCCCCACATGTATGTTCTACTATTGGCCTAGCGTAGCTCCCACGCATGTATGTTCTACTATCGGCCTAGCATAGCTCCCACATGTCTGTGTTCTACTACTGGCCTAGCGTGTGAGACATCTCTTTTTTAAGCCTGAGCAGTTTTAGAAGTTGCTCTGCACTTGATTTAATTACAGGATCAGCTTACATAGCTTGATTTTGTTTTGGAATCTGGAAAATGGAATTCCTTTAAAGAGAAAGGAGTTAGTCATAAGTGATAGAGATAAGGCAATCACAAGAGGCGAGTCATCACTCTAGATCCTGACATACATCAGAAAGAGTAAATGGTAATGTGGAGAGCCATTTAAAATGCAGAGATTTTAATACCAGGATTATTAGCGATCTTCAGGCTTGATCTATTGAGCAGAGGTCAGAGCGCTGCTTACTAGTTTCTGGTTTATGTCCAAACCTTCTATCAAGACTGCAGCATTTCTTCAAGACAGTTATCTGGTCAAAATTAAAGGGCTTCGAATCATGGATTATCCCTTGTGTACCCTGGGTAAATTATTTCAGTGGTTAATTGTACTTAGCAGGGGAAAAAAAAAAAAGTCTTAATTCTAGTCTCTATTTATTGGCAGTTGAGTCAATTTTAACCTCTTCATGGATGAAAAAGAAACAGATTGCAGTTTTGTAGTCTATTTATGTTGGAGTTTATTTCTAATTTTTAATCATTCACACAGCTTATTCGTTCCATTTTTTTCAGTATCCTTTTTAAAGGAATGTCAGCAAAAATAATTACGGCATTGCAGCATTGCTCTTTCTTATTTTGTATGCTGCAGTTGTAAAGTGGAAATGGAGTGAGTTATATTTGCCTGCTTATATGTTCAAGATCGAAATATGAATGCCACACATTGACCGGCTGGCTTGAAACTGAACAGTTACACAGAGCCAGTTAACTGAAAGGTATTTTCCCTCCAGTTTTTTATGTAAGACTAAATGGCCCTGTAACAAAAAATACCCTGGGGATGATGATTCCTGATGTGAAGCCATCAGTTAGCCAGTTATATATATTGTATAAAATTGTAATTCTCTTTTGAATATGTTAGATTGTTAAGATAGATTTATGTAGGATAAATACATTTTCATAATGGTTTGCTAAAAAATGGAAAGAACCAGCTGACAGTGCTTAACATTAGTTTCTCCTGTGCTTATTTTCTGGGTTTTGTATGGCAGTATCACTCACTTTAAATCTCTGTTCTGTTAAAGACGAACCATTCTCCCTAATGAATAAAAAATGTTATGGCTCTCATAGTATTATGGTTTTTGCCTTTTTACCATTTCCGAGTCTCAGTAGAAAACTTATTTTATTCCTTTTTTTGTCCTAAATCTTCTTGAAAGTCTAGCAAAAGATATCTTTAATATCTATTGTGCGTCCTCTTAGAAGTCAAGGCTGCAGGAAGCTGCAAAATGATGGGCCTAATTTTCCCTTTTGTCTTGTGCAAATCTCTTGAACTTCAGTTTCACATTTGTGTACCTCTGTGAATTTTAATTAGTTGCAAAGTTTTGTAAAATAGCAATCTAGCAGTTTCAGGTGTAAACAACATCATGAAGTTATTCCAGGATGAAATCTTCTTTATTTAAAGTTACTGTTTTGCATCCATTTCTAGATACTTGGTTTTAATTTGGCCAGATGCTGTTTATGATGGTGAGGGCTACAGGGTCTGTGATGTATGTCTCATTCAAAACAATGTCACTTGCACTATGAAATAATGATCAGACTAATTTTGCACCACTTGTGGGGCATCAACCTTAACAACTTGTAGCAGAGTTGGATCAATTTCTTTTAGGCTTTATCTGGAGCCTGCTCAGACCTTAAAAGGCTGATGAATTTATCCTCCAGAATACCAAACTGTCCGTCTTCTTCCTGGAAACTCATGTTTCCCACATTGGTTTTAGGGACCTGGAATAGAGATGTACAATTGAGAGGATGACTCCCATTACCAGTGAAAGTAATAGTATGAAAAGGCTCAGAAAACACATTTATCTGCCTTTTTTTTTAATTTCGTCTTATGATAAGAAATTTCACACCATAGATCACTTTTAAGTGGCTTTAATCGACCAGCTCACCTAATACCCTTTTTCCTCCAGCACTGGTAAGGTAAATTGTCCATAAAATAATGAATATCAGAGGAAAAGCTTGGGTATGAAGGGCAATCTCGCTTTTTTCTTTTTTTTTCTGTTCTCCTTGAAATCAATTACAGGTCAAAGGGGGAAAATGGTTGTATATTATTGCGATCACATCTGAAATTTTATTGGATATCTTCTGAGTGTGTTGTCCCATGATACTTCTGGCTTTTGTTGTAAAAACTGGCATTGATACATCTCAAAAGCATCAACATACAGGTTATGTCAGTGGAATCAACATGGGTTTTGTTTACACCAGATTTGTCCAGCTCTGTTCTGATTTCTTTTTTTATACTCAATGTAGAAAGAAACTATATAAATAAAAACTTCCGAGTAGACCAAAGATGCACTTCTAAGTAATTGGATGTTACATTAAAATGTCCCTGGGTTTTTTTCTTAGTGATGCTTCTGCTTAGAATTGAGCCAATCTGTCTTCATATTTCCTCTTCTCTGCCATTATAATTGATCTGGCAGTTTGCCACACTTAGACCCAGACAGTAATCACTTGGCATAGAGGATATTCTGCCTCTCTAATTTGACTGACAGAATAAATCCTGTTTTTAAACTGCTGTCATGTGGTTTTTATCAGTAAATAACACACATTTTACTATGGCATGTGTACGTTGAGATAGACAGCTATGTCTTTTTAATGGGCCTACCCAGCAGCAGAGGAGGAGTCATGAAAAGCAGTCATATTTTCATCAACTATTCTGTAAGAACACAAACCTTGAAAGTGTTTCTTAGGGGAAAAAATCCCTAAAGCTTGAAGATACCTGTTAAGTTTTCTTTTAGGGGAAGTCATGCATGTGTTACACAGTCTTAACAAGCTGAGGAAAATGGGCTTTACACATACAGGCTATTTCACTATACAAAACATTGCAGAATTTATGTATTTTTAAATATTCCATATTATCATGCAGATACGATAGCTGAAAAACATTACTCGTTTAGGGAAACGTAGCTTGCATTTAGAAATGATGTATCTGTTAGTAGTAGTAAAGCTAATATTGTACTCTGTTAAATTTACACCCAGTTGTGTTTTGCCTGGGAAAGGACAAACTATTTGGATGACGTGTACTGTTTTCAGTTATGTTCAGAGAAATAATTGTTTGGTAATGAATAATCTGCTGTCAATAAAGTCACCACTGCCAACAAACATTATGCTAAGTGGTATCGCTGTATGAACAAAAGTCTTCTAGAAGCTCAAACTGAACCTCATCAGCACTGTTTGGGAATTAGTACTGCAAAAAAATTAAAGGCAAAGCAGTTGTTACATGATTGCATATGAAACCATCTTATAAACATCAATTTTGTTTAAAAGAGAAATATGTCATTGCAGTAGCAGAAATAAGTATGTTCTGGGAGGCAGGGCGACACTAAAATGCATACATTTTTCAATGTATGCGAAAGATTTGAGTTTGCCAAGAATAAAATGTGAAATTAATCGCATCCTCTGGGTCATTTAAAAGAAGTCTTCTAAACCTACTGGAGTCAGATCCTACTGAATTTACTGGAGTTTTGTTACAGTGCCTTAAACCTCGTTTTCCATTTGAGCTATAGTTTTCAACCTAAATGGAACATTAGAATTCAGCCTTAAATTTACAGCATGTTTATCAAGGAAGGCTGAGCCCAAAACTTTATTGAAAGTGGTTTCTTTTTATTGCAGGCTTGCAGACTGATCATTCTCTGATGGTTCTGTCTTCTGTACTCACACATGTGAGCTTACTAGTACAGGGTTCTGTTGCATGTGTCTGCTGTGAGGCATGACTCATCTCAGAGGAATTTTAGACATTCAAGCAATTGCCATAACAGTTCTGAATATCTGGGGGCATAATATGCTGTTTCTCCATTGAATGAAGAACTTCTGTAAAAAGCTGGTCTGTGGGAAATGGGAGGGAGAGGAAAGAGAGATGCATTCTTGATGATTTTATTGCTAAGAAATTGGGATGCTGAATTTTGTTCCTGTTGTATCTTTTTATTCCTGTGAATTTTTGTTAGTTGATTTTTAAATGAAAAGAACAAAAAGTTGCCTTATCTGAGCTAAGAAATTGTGAATGTTTGGATATTGCAGCTTACTTTGTGAATAATGAATGAGAAGTTCACATAATTATTGAATAAGGATAGAGAAGACAGGAGTGTCGTGAACAGGGTGGGTTAAGGCAGTTTGCGTGGCAGCTCTCTTGGGCAGGCGAGCGGGATGGTGCGCACTCAGCCTATGGCCAGGGCCCGCTCTGGGAGCTGTGCTCTGCCTGCCCCGGC
>JAOEHY010013327.1:0-23501 GCA_025447955.1 Psilopsiagon aurifrons | reverse complement strand
CTCTCTGCACCCCGAGCTCCGCACCGCATCCTCCCCTCTCATGGCTCTGTCTGGTGCCTGCACTGACCACCGCCGGGGCAGCCAGAGCAGAGCTCCCAGACCGAGCCCGGGTCATACAACGAGTGCTCACCATCCCGCTCCTGCCCGCGCGAACTGCCCCGAGCCCGCCCCGTTCGCCGCTCCCTGGGGCAGTTTTTACCCAGCCCGGGCTGGTGCCACCTCTCCTGGCACCGCCCCTGTGAGTCAGCTCCTCGGTCCGCTGAGCTGCTGGGCCCTGGGCGAGCCCCGTCGAGGACTTGAGGGTCCCTCGGTGCCTGGTGCTGCTCCGAGTTGGAGCTCCGGGACGCGGAACATCCCCCGATCAGACGCTGCAGGCATCCCCTCTCGAGCTGCTCACCTCAGCCATTGGCCGGAATAAATGACATTTTACCATTTGAGTAATGGTTTTGTCCATTTCTAGCACCACTGGAAATACCTTAAACTTTTTTTTTTGACAATCATATCTTTAAGTGGCTCACAGTCATTCTGTGGCTCACTTACGCTCACAGACTTGCCCTCCTTTCTCCTTTGCACCTGTTGCAGTCCCAGTTTATGGCAGCCATTCTTCTTCTTAGTCCCTGGGTGAGTGCCCTTCCACTTGGTTCTGCACACTATTCTCCTGTTCCTATTACACCAGTCCTCAAGGTCATCCAGCTCTTCCTGTATGATATTCTGATGCTCCTGTGTATTGAACACTGTTCCCAGCTTTGTGTCATCAGCAGATTTCATCAGCACACAGCTACTTTTTGTGCCAAGGTCACCAATAAAGACATTACATGTAATTGGCCTCAAGACCCCTCCTTGAGGAATTACACTATCTTCTTCCAGAAACATTGTTCTGCTACTGCTGAACCCATGACATGCAGTCTCCCTGTTGCCCAGTGTTTGTGATTTTCTTAACTGCCTTAGAGCTCTTGAGTTGTGTATTTGGGGGGCAGATGAGTTTATCCTTTAAGATTTTACTCCCTTTCTTTTGATCATAATGCTCATTATGTCAACAAAGCTAGAGATCAGCTTGATCTGGTATGGTCCACATTATCCCACATTGCCCTTTTTCCCTATTTTCCATCTGCCTCTCTGTCTTTCTCTTCTTCAGATGTTGTAAAACTCTACAAACTATTCTAATCAGACTGTCTGGTAGATAGTAGAAGAGGCATATATGACTATGAACTGTCTTATAATTAGCAAATGCAAATTCAGATTTTTTTACACCATCATGGTGCTAAAGCCAAGTCAGAATCACACCCTGTTGTTATTAAAACAAAGCCCTAAGGTTAGGGCTTAAGTCTCTTACACCTCCATAAGTACCCTAGCTACCCATCTAGTGGTTAAAAGGAAATTAGGACTTGCTTTTCCCCTCATCTCTTGGAATATATAATTTTACTTTAAATGCTGAAAATAAGTAAGCTCAGTTCCTTGTTCTGTCAGAGGTGCCCCCCACTGGCTCGGAGAAGTTAACTGCCTGTCATAGGCAGGATGCAACTCTTCTACTTTCCTTTATATTTCTGCTTTAGTAAAACTGTTTTATAGGCTTAAAGCTTTCTCCTTGCACTATAGGAGAAAGCATGGGTGCCTTACCCAGGATTATGAATTGCTTGGGTGCAGAAGAACCTGAAATTACTTTTAGGGACTGTAGTGATAGGACAAGGGGTAATGGGTTCAAACTTAAACAGAGGAAGTTTAGACTGGATATAAGGAGGAAGTTCTTCACTGTAAGGGTGGTGAGGCACTGGAATGGGCTGCCCAGGGAAGCTGTGAGTGCTCCATCCCTGGCAGTGTTCAAAACCAGGTTGGACAGAGCCTTGGATGGCATGGTTTAGTGTGAGGTGTCCCTGCCCATGGCAGGGGGTTGGAACTAGATGATCTTAAGGTCCTTTCTAACCCTAACTATTCTATGGTTCTATGATATTTTGATATTATTTCCACTTGAGAACCCTTCCTAATGTGATTTAGAAACTAGATTCTTTAAAAGAGCATAGAAAGTGATCAACAAAAGGGGTTTATTTTGTCATCATCTACTTTTTCCTGCTTGCAAGCAAGAAGAAATGGATAGCAAAATATCTTCTTACTAGGTCACAAACCTTCCAGGGCAAATGTCAAACACAGTGTTTGACATCATCTCAGTTCCAGTATTCTTTAACAACCTGATTTTCTTTTACTTTTGCACAGAATATCAAGCTCAGCTCAACGTCACAGCATTTTACCCTACATATATTTTTAAGGGACTTCAAAGGTACCCACTATGGTAAATTAGGCTTCAACATTCACAGAGATTCTTCTCTACTTTTCCATTCTCAGGTCATTTACTCAGAGACAGGCTAATTCCTCCTCCCCAAATTAGTTACAAGGAAGCATAGGATGCTAAGATGGCCTCACTTTATGCATGATGGGTCAGCTTCTACCACTTTCTGGGTTATTTTGCTTGTTTGGCCCTTCATAAAAGATCTCACACATTGATCAGAGGCAGCTTTATGAGCTTTTTGCATGTTCTCAAAAAGGAAATAATTTTAGAACTTCTAACCTTCTTACTTCTCAACAGAGCAAAAAATAAAACTCATTAATCATGTCCTGCAGAATGTCACTATTATAGATGCTGTGGAGAGTTGCCACAGTGGCAGTAAAATATTCATATTTTCAGAAAACCAATTACAAGGTACAGTAAATCACTTAAATGTGCTATTGGTGATATTCAGAAAGCAGTGAGAATTTCTTCCTGTACACATAATTACCTGAGACGACCACTTCTTTTCACGATCAGTGAGGGAAAAGTGATAGTTGCTGGTGAAAAGAGAAGCTCATGTTTGAGAAACACTTTCCAGCATAAAAAAGTCACCATTTTCCACCTTGACTTCAATAGGGCCTCAGTGGTTAGCAGAAAACAAGTTGCAAAGACCTCTTTTAAGTCTTTGCCAATATACTTTAGAAAGTACAACTTGACACCCAGAGCAGTCCTGTGATACCCCCCATTCATTTCCATAGGAAACCAAGACCAATGAGATTTTTCCTAACATTTTAAAAGTATTCAGTTATTTTCCTTTGTGACAGTGGTCCTCATTCTTAACAGTATTCCTCAACGTCCAGATGAATATAAGTTTATGAGAGATAAATTCGATGTCACCACAGTTTCCTATGGTCTCAAGTTTTGATGTTCTAAATCCCTCCCACAGGTTTTCCTACCACAGTACTACCAGGTCGCTGGCATGTGGCTGGAGGGACACTGGTTGTCATCTCTCTTATGTGACCACTTTATATGTATGTGAGAAAACTCATGGTTATTGTCACCTTAGCCCCTCCCTTAGGTCCTCAGCCCTCATGCGTCTATATGCCTCATAAGATGCCTTTTGCATCTTATAAACCTGGACTGCTGGTTCTCTGGATTGGAGAATAGCTTTTTCCCATGTTTTCTTTTCTTTTATATTTTATAGCCAGGAACCCCAGATGCTACCATGACAGAATGAAATTAACAGTGGGAAAAAGCCCCACTGGTGTGCATTTTCAAACTGCTGCAATCAACTGAACAACGCTGGGTATGTGGCAGTGTAATTGTTGAACAAAGATTGCATACATTTTCTTTGCCTGGATTCTGCTAATAGTTACTATGGAAATGCAAATTAAATAATTGGCGATGTGTTGGACCTGTAGATTTCATCTGCAGTGCCCAGCTTTTAAAGCAAAGGAGTTTTGCATTAGATGTAAATACAAGAAATGCTTGCTTCAAACACAATGCAAGAGAACTTATGTCATCTTTACTAAGCTGCATTCTAGACCTGAGTGAGAAGATACATTAATTTTGGCAGAAAAGACAAAATCCTTCTCTCCTTCCTTACACTATCCTTGTTTTATTACTTTCCTTCTTTTTGTCTTTCTTCTTTTCAATTTTTATTGCCTTTTTTGATTCTGTCTGTTGGATGGTTTTCTTTGCTCTCTTTGATATCTCTTCCTCAAATATCATTCCTTCACTCATCACAGAAACTTTGTGGAGTTAAACTTCAAAGTTGGTAAGATGGAGAATTATTTTTAAACACACTTACCTGAATTCAATTGCTTTTCCTTGGCAGTCCCCTTAAATCTTCTTCTTGTGCTAGACCTCCTTCCTTTGCTATTAGCAGCTTGATCTTCATAACCCTCTTCTCTTGCCCTTCCAGTTCTCCCAGAATAAAACAATAATGTTTCAAAGTGATCTTTGACTACAGATTGATTGCCCTGTGATTTCCAGAAAAAGATGTCACCCAAGAGCCAGCAGACAGTAACCTTTGGTTGCAACCAGGGTGAGACTCTTGTGTTTACACTGACATAAATCGTAAACAATTCCACTGAAGACAGTGAGTAAACTCTGCACTGGTGTATATCTAAAATGAGAATCAGACCTCTTATGTTGTTATCTCCATATATTGATAAAAGGTTTCAACAGACTCACTGCAGTGGAATCCCTATACACAGAAGTTTTAATACCCATGGGCATAGTGCTTACTTATAAAAGTTAACTGAAATTAAGTGTCTAAATAAAGGCAGATTCTTTGAAGATCAGATGCAGTTTTCCATTGATTCACTTCTGTTGTCTCTGTTCTGAAGAAATACTGTGATCTCTATCAGTTGTAAAAAGGTACACAACTGTTTTTATAGATGCAGCCTGCAGCACTGCCACTTGGCAGAACAATGACCATTTCAGTTTCTTACAGCAACACTCTGTGATATATTTTTAATGTTAGCCCTCCACATACATGTAAATATAACACATTTAGCTTGTAATTGCACTGTTCATATACACATAATCTACCTTACATATAAGCTGCACACATGCTTTGTGCTGGCCTGCAAAGTTTAACATACAGCTACATACTCAATCACTTAGCACTCACTACATGAGTAGAAACCATGACATCACAACTGCTATTTGTTAAAATGGGTAAAATTATCTGAACAGAACTTTTCCTACTGGTGTGCATGCATAATTATACACACACACACAAGTGAATTCACAGAAACACACAAACACAGGCACTCTTTACAAATATTAAGTTATTGGTTTCAGTAAGAGCAGCATTTCATCTGTGTGAAGGTAAACTGATGACAGACAAGAAATAAATTATACTTTGTTGCCCTTTGACTATCTTGCCAATGCCAATACATCCCCCTTAGGAATGCTTGTGACACTGCAAGCCATTGGGTCCTCTGAAATACGGCTGAAAGTATTTTAAATCAGCCTCCAAGACAAATATTTCCTCTCTCCACAATATGGCAGAATTTCAAAATCCACATAACATTGTATTTCTTGCCTAACAGGTATAATAACTTATTTTTGTCATCCCTCACATCCTACCATGAACGTTATTGCACTTGCTAGTAGGCATCTTTATTTAAATATTTGTCTTTAAAGCAGACAGCATAATGCATGAGACTGTATACTATGAAGACATCAGCAGCTAATTCATAGTTAAATGGTTTGAGATTTTCAGGATTAAAATGTCACTATTTCACGCTTTAAGGAGGGTATTTCAAGTCCAAATTTAATGAATTAATTCTTCAGAGGACAACCGAATTACCATACTATTTTTGAATTTGATACTCAGTGACTGCTGCCACAGAAACAATTAAAGTGAGCCTGCTGGAGCAATTAAATATCAAGAAATGAACAGCTGTAATCCCTAAAACTTTCAAACATCATATATGCATTTATTGTTACAACATCTCCCAGAATACTTATCAATATTTAAACATAAACTATTTCCAGTTCTTTTCATAAGATGTCTTTTTACAAAAATGCAGTTGGAATCTCCATAATGATAAACAAACATCCTTAAACCTTCTTAATTTTAAGGTACTATGGATTTTCACTGGGGTTTTAAAGTGATAAAGTGACTTTTTTAGGTTTTCACCTAACCTGAATCAGATCGATAAGCACCTGGATGTGCCGATTCTAGTTGTACCTTCATGATTAATGGTACAAAATCCTGTGGAATCAAGAGATGCAGCTACATTTGCGTATGTTTGTGTATAACCCTTCACTGGACAGGAAGACACAGGAGCAGTATTCAGCCTTTATTCTAAGTGTGATCCATAATGCCATCAATATTGAACGGTGAATATGGTTAGGAAATACCTTCAATTAAAATGTGAACAGTTAAGTAGACAGTCTGATGCTAATAAGTTACAGATGTTAATATATGATGTCCCAAGAGTCTGCATGTATTTCAGGAACCAGTTCAAATCAATATTCAAATAATTAAACATTTTTAGTGACAAGAGCATAGTCCTTGACAGACCGAACAAGTTTACCTTCTCATGTTAGTTTTTTGAAGTTTGCCTGTTATGATGTGAGTTTTTGAAATTCTAAACGCAACAGTCACAGTGAGGTACTCCGCCATTTCTCTGAAAGTCTGTTAATTATGACAGATCCATAGAATGCAAGTTAAAATTGTGATACTGGGAGAAAATTCAAGTTCCTTTTGTGGTATAGCTGGGTGTAAGGGCTGTGCCTGTGCACACTCAGGGCTCTGGGTGGCCCAGGAATGCAGCAGCTAATCCCTGCACAGGGAAGACAAATGGTTCAATGGACTTATTTGATACAAATTCTGACTTGAAAGAAGGTGATTGAACTCCATAACAAAATGTTTGACTAATCCTTACAGGAACTCTCCAGGTGGGAATTTTGGACAGCCACTTCCCCCAGACAGCTCCTGCTGTGCTTAGTCCAATTACTAGTCACTACTTTTGTGCTTCAGATGTGCAGATTAACTCCCTGGGTGGAGAAACTGGCAGTCCCAGGGACTCCTCCAGGCAGTTTCTCCTGCAGAACTGACCAAACTTTCTATAGATTATTTTAAATAGTCAGTAGCAACTGCTGCTGAAGATGCAGAAATGGTCATCCAGGGCAGTCTTTTGTGTTTAGTTAAGATGGGACATTCTTTTACACAGAATTCAAGATAATGAATAGCAATGGCTTATGCATGTGCTGGAATAATCACATAGGACCATGGCCCAGTTGAATTATAAGAATTTGCTGGAAGGGCTCAGAGACTTGTTTGATATAGCTGAAGTTGTCACTGAGGACAGTTCCCTACAAACTCTTGTGAATGAGTCTTAATCCAAGGTTTCGAAACTATCACTGTAGTAGCCAAAGAGGACAATTCATTTATCTGTTAATACTGGGGAAATAAAGGCAAAATTAATGAAGCTTTGTAAATATTCCAGTCACTAAATGCTGTGTGGCAACAGTTTCTTTGTTGGTTTTACTGCAGCCATTTTTTATTTACATGATATATGACTTTGTTTTGCCATTTTATGCACCCAGGTTTCACAAAAAAGTACAAATGATTAATCACAGAAATGTGTACCACTTCTGTTTCCTTATTCAATTTAAAGACAGTGATCCTCAAAAATATTTAAGTAAGGTATTGCCAACATCAGAAAGAGAAATAATAATACAAAAAAAAATATATTTCATTAGAAAACAGAAAGTAATTATTCCAGTGCATTCCGTTATCTTCTTTCATTAGCAGTGATTGCTCTCCTTCAGCTGGTTCACTTAACTTGCTGTTATAATCACTTGTTTTATCAAATTTAATTTATTCACACATAATCATGTAAATTACAGGCAGTACATCAGGTAACAAGTAGTAATGAAAGATAATGCAGTTACTTAATTTTTATTCTTCATGCAACACAATGATATGGCTTTATCAGAGAAGGCAAGGAGAAACGTTACTTTAGTTGTCAGTCATCTGTTTACACATGCAAGAAAGCGGAAGACTGGGTTTTGGGTCACAAATTTGTTTGTTCTTATGCAAACAACTTGAGTCTGGAAGAATTTACCTCAGAATCTTAAGTCAGAAGAATGAGTGTAGGATTGCATTTCTTTGTGTATGCACATGTGTACACATGTACATAATAACTAGAACAAAGGCAAGAAAAAGGCCTGTGAGTGGTAAGATGCTGTACTAACTTGGTGACTTCTGTAAAATAATATTTTTGACTAACAAAATGAAATGCCAAAAGGAATTTAATCCAGCTGTTTTAGAAGTCCCAGTGATTGATCTTAAGAAGTGGTCCCAAGGAGCCTGTTCTCCCAGTATCTTGGCAGTCTTCTTCTATAATACGGACCCCTCCACTTGTGAATACTAGGCTTGTGATGTACCAATCCCAGACCATTCCATGCACAGAAATTTGAACACTTGACAGTTTATTGAAAACAAAACCAAAAGGAAGACTGGCATACCCAAAGCAAATGTTTCTTTTGAGACACAACTATGTAGAGAAAAGTTTTTTAAAATGTTCAGAATTTGCACATCTGTAACACCTGTATTTTGTACTGAACAGCAGAATTGTTCAGTATGATCAATTCATGCCTATCTTCCTCTGTTTTCCAACCACATGATGATGTATAATAGTTGCATGAGACATAGAAATGTCACTTCTGAATAAGCATTTTTAGAAAAAAAGCAGTGAAAAATAGGCACAATACATAGGAATATCTGTCTGAAGAGTGAAAAAGGCCAGCTAGAAGTTTTCGGAACAAAACATCTTCAATTTTCTTTGCAGAAGCTGGTCAAATATATTTAAGCATTTTCAGTAGAACTGTTCATCAAACTTTCTTTAAAAACTCCTTCAACTATGACTAATTTCCTGCTTTGCTCCGTGAGTTAACTTTAATACATTGACTTTTGCAGTTTAAAATTCACTTTGGTATTTAGAAACTCACCAAGAAAGAATAAAATAATTTTAAGTTGCTAAAAAACAAGCACAAGTTTCTAAAGAGTCCCTTTTCATTCTTCCACCCCCATCAGATATTATATTTTCCTCTTCATTTTCCCAGTGTAGCCTCATACGTATAGCACATTTTTCTAAACATCAATTTTCATTTCAATCCTGCTCGCAGCAGGAATGCCCACATAAAGCCCCAAATATTGGCTTGAGAACATTTTGCCAAAATAGGCAAAAAAGTTTACTGCTTTGGAACACCTGACATACCCTCATAATCATGAGAAAATCAATTTGCTGGTGATATTCTAGGACACTCCATTGCACACTGCAGAGTGATGTTTAATGCCTCTTAGGGCTGTCAGAAATATTCACCAGATCATACTTCAGCCCAGTTCTTAATGTCTGTGGTTCTGAGCCCCACTTGCTGGGAAAAATCTGTGGATGCTTTGATAAAGCTTTAGTACCTTCGCTCTTGAGATGATGAAAGAGTGGAACAGGATTCCTGGGCCTAAGTGTCTTTCTCTGCAGTTGTCTCCATGAACAAAAGATCTGAATTTCAAAGTCTGCTCCGGCAAGTCCCTACACAGTCCTCATACATTACAACTTCTGCTCCTACTATCTGTTACTGTCTTGGGTGTCCAAACACCAACTTAACTGTGAACATGTTTTCTTACGGTCACTTCATTGGAGACATTCAATCAGTTCATCCTGTGCTAAGACGTGCTATGCTCTGCATAAATTATTTCTGATAGTCACATCTTTTCATCCCATTCAGACCACAGAGAACCATCCTTGACTTCAGATTGTTCTGTGGCACAAAGGTTACATGTAAGTACTTCTCTCCACAGAAAATCAATGCAGGTCTCATCCAACCACCCAGTTGAAAGTCATGCCCAAACCCTCACCATTCTATATTTCTGTTATTGTAGTGTCTGTTTCTTTGGTCTTGGTAAAAGCAGTTTTGTGCTGCCCATGTCCATTGAGGTTAGCACTGCAAACAATCAATTCTCAGCCTAATTTGTCTGCTCTTCTCCCTCCTTTTTTCCACAAGCATGTTCTTCTCTTTCAATGCAAACACAGAGTAGTCATCTCAGTGTTCAAGGTCATTTCCACCTTTGTCTCTTGACACTATCAAAATGCATTGCTGGTTTAATCCTGACTCATGACCTATTAGCTACTCTGTCACAACTGCATCTTAATTTTTAAGCCAGGGTCTTTCTTCCTTACTGCTCTTCATGCTTGAGAAGATATTCCAATAACTGTCTCCACATCTACTTCACTGCTGTCCTTCAATTTCCATTTGAATCCTCCTGTTCTCACATTTAGAAACTCCTGAAATGAGTTAGGCCTACTTAACACCTTCAGTTACTGCTGTCTAAACATTTCCTTGTCTTCTTCTTTTGTCTGTAACATATCTTGCCTTTTATTTTTATTTGGATTGCAAAAATTTTAGGACAGACAGATTTTTATTCTGTCATCCCACATCTTCAGACATTACCATTATATCTATGAATGTCAGTCATAGAAGTTATAGAAGTAAAAATTATTGATATTGAATCACATCAGTTGCTGCATGCACCACGTACTGAATCGGAAACCTATAACAGAAAACTTTATTTTCATATTCTTTTTCATGCCTCTCCCTTCTCTAACTTCTGTCCATAGATTTTCTTTTTCGCATTTTTGTCTACTTTCACTTAGGAAGTTCTCCTCTTCTGTCTCTTGCACCATTATCATCTTGTGCTTGTTTCTTCATCTCAAACCAGTCTTGATTTACCTCTCTATTATATTTACATGCCTTCTCCATTCTCTCCTCGCTATGCCTCTCTCTCCCTCCGTATCCCTCTTACCTTCGTTTTCCAATTCCTTTGGAGAATTCAACAGCTATGTCTGCATAAATGTAAATAAATTGAAGCTATTCTTGACCCTCAAACACAGACATTCATAAATAAATAAGCCATTTTTGCAATGCCTTTTTCACTAAGTGGTCTGCAATATGTGTACTGGGATTCAGTTTCTGCACCAGTCTCACCTGATCAAAGTGTAGACTGTCTCATCTTGCAGCTTTTGGTCTCCAAAAAGTCAAGTATGGAAAAGCAGAAACAATTACATTCAGGTAAGTATGGTATAAAACAGACTTCTGAGAGGGGGAAACAATTGCTTCAACTATTTCCTTTTGCAGGTGTAAAGTGAGTTACAAAAAAAAAAAAAAAAAAAGTGTATTACAAAAGGTGCAATACTGCATTTCTGTGAGTTAGTGTGTTTAGATGGGTGTAGGATACTTCACGAAACCCTATCCTTGCCCACCTATTTTCCTAGTTTTGTTTCAGTCTGAATTTATTAGTTTCAGTCCAGGAAAACTGGGTGGAGATAGTTAGAAACATTTCTTTTTCCCCTCTGGAAACAAATGTACTTTTTTGTTGCCAAATACTAAAACAAATGTATTTCTTCTACAGTGTTTTTTGATAATAGACTAGAAGACTCTGCTGTTTTGCCAAGGTAGATTTTAGCATGGTCACAGGATGCTTTCTTCCTCCCAGTCTCTCAGAACTCAATAGCTAGCTGACATCTTAAACTTTATCTAGTTAAAAACACCATTCCTATTGAAAAAGTCACTTCAAAAGTTATGGGGTTTTTAAATCTAATAAAACTATAAAAGCAGATGGAGAATCAGGCTGCACAATGGCTTTTCTCTTCAGGGCAGGGGGCGTCCCCAAGTTTTTACCTGAAATAATTTGCAATTGCAGTTATGAGATCAGAAAGACCACTGTGGAGGGACACTGAGAGCTGAGACACAAGCGCTGAAGCATATGAAGCAGCTAAGAAAGTGCTAGTGGAGGAGTCTTTAATGGGAACAGCACAAGAAATCTCTAGAAAATCAGGCTTTTTTAATGCTGCTGCCCACAGAATAGCTTTTTCCTTTTACAGTACCATCTACTGTGGTCTGCAGGGGGCTTGAGGTCTAACAGATGACTGCTGGCAACTCGCTGCAGTGCTTTAAAACATTATCAGCCTCAGCTGTTTGTTGTTTGTTTCTTTAGCTTTGCTGAAGGCTACCACTCCCACAGCAAAGGCATGAAAAAGCATCCTGTTCCCACATCAGCCACTCAAATGCACAGGGCTTCTAACAGCCTAAACTGCCTCTGAAAGGATGCTGAAGCGCGGGTTTGCAAGCTGCACCAGCTAAGAGAGGGTGGCAGCTTCCTGGCAGCCAGCATGGCTGCTGTGCCAACCTCCAGCAGAAGGTTATTCTGCTCCACAGCACCACCCTGTCCTGAACCTCTGTGACTCCTTGCTCATCAAACATGATTCAGAGCCTGCAGATTACATCCATCCCAGCAGAAAATGCTTTGTGGCCAGGGTAGTTGTGATACTGGTTGCGGTATGTTTGTCACAGTGTACTTCCACAGAAAACAGAACAAAATAAGGTGAATGACATAAAATGTACTGGACAGGATTCATAGTGCATGCTGCTGTGTAGATGAGGAGTGTGATTACAGAGTGCTGTGAGAGCATAAAACCAGTGCAAGGTCACCATAATGATGACACTGCTGTAATTACTCTGCTTTACATTAATTCAGAAGTGGTTGAATTGGACCCTCATTCCACATTGTGAACTGCAAAAGCATTAGACTTTGTGTTACAGCTGTTAACATAGCTGAAACTCTCTCTGGAGAGACATGATGTGCCCAAGAGCATTCAGTGTCACCTATGGCCTCTGGAGGACACCTCTGCTTCCTTTGGCCCATGTAGTGCCAGCTCTCAATGCTGCCTGTGCAGCTTCCTCCACTCCTTTGTGGCTACAGTGAAGTACATAGAGGGGAGCTGGGCACTTACTGCAGTGCTCCCAGGTCCTACTTTGTAGATTTGCCATGCTCCTGAGTAAGCAATGCTGCGTCATTATGTAGCCAACCTTAGAAACACCTGTCTCCAAGCAGGTTAAGGCAACTGCAACTCAAGGCAATTTCCAAGGCAAATTAACTGAAGAAAGGAAATCTGCTGCATTACTTGATCTGAGCAGCACAAATGTAAAAGCTCTTGAATGCTAACAAGGCTTTCACAACATTTTCAAGAATTGCTAATCTGAAATGCAAGTTTGGAAAACTTTTTCTTTACAAAATAAAAGCTATCGCCAGTATGCTGACAGCTTAAGTGAGCTTCCTCTCATGGCAGTTTACTGCTACTGACTCTAATGGTTGCTGATGTACCAGTCAATACGCGTAACACATTTCTCTTCCAAAGTGGCAGCCACATAAAAGTTTGGCTCATGTATGAACTGTTACGGTAAATGGGAAAAAGAAATCACAAACTACTGTATACTCATACCTCACTTCAGAAAAGCCAATATAACAAAAAACTCTAAGCAAAATCCAGTACTGGATATTAGTTAATAACCAAAGTTAATTTAAAAAGAGTTGTTTTCTTCCATACTATTTTAAGTGAAATCACTATGAGGAAAATAACTTGTTAATAAAATAACACTTTCTGTCACCCAAAGGACAAATAAAAACTATCTCAATCTCTACTTCATCTACTCGAAACTCAAAAATATTTTCCCTTAATTCTCTTGGTATTTTTGTAGTCCAGTGGTGAAAATCTGCATCACAGCATTCCTAAATCTTCATGCTTCTTCCCAAGCCATGACAGGTGCTTCCTGTAGCTCTAGACGTCCTGTATCTTGCCCTACTCTGAGTCCGAGGCTGCAGTACTCCTGCTGCGCTGACCCTGAGCTAAGATTGCAGCTACAAATGTCTATCACTCCTACCCTGGTCTGACAGTGAACATGGCAGCCCAACTTGATGTTGCCAAATTCAGGAGTCTTGACAAAAATCATATTCTGATCCATAGCAAACACACACAACCATCAAACAACGATAAGAGGAACTGCAGCCATTACTTGCAGGTGTCCATCTTCTTGTTTGATCATTAGAATAAGTAACACTTTAATATGTTATACTCTCTTGCACCACAGGATGCTAACTTATGCTTACTATTGGCTGATAAAGAAATGATGAAGAAAATATGCATTCAGAGAACAACAGAACCTACTTTTCAGAACTGAAAATCTGCATCACATGTTTCACTGATGGAAAATGTGTTGCACTATCCCGGCTTTTAGTTACCGTGGCAAAAAGCAGAAGCTTTGAAGATAATCTACCACTCATTAAGGACAAAAAATATAATCACTCACCCCAGATGACTGGAAAATTTTGTTAAGCTGGCTTTAATCTAGAGGCAATTACTTTTCCATTTTTGATTACTGTATTCTGCCCTAGTTTATATCACCCCAGGCCTCTAGTCCATCTGGCCTAGAGGTAAATCTAGTACTGCTATCTGTCATGTGTGACAAGTTTTTAAAAGCTGCGGTATATATTACATATATATATATCTCAAGATATATATATCAAGAGCGAGAAAGCAGACATAAGCATTCTTACTGGAGAATCAAGAATAACTTTATTACTGACTCTTCCTGCCTTCCATAAGGGATAAAGAGAAACAAATGAAAAACAGTAATTCTCTTGTTCTGCAGAAACACATTCTTAAACATACTAAATTCACTGTCAACAGCTTGGAATGGGAAACATAAATGGCACTTCCAATATTTAATTAATTATTTCCTTGCTCTGACCTTATCACCACGGGAATGCTTGTTTGGTGCATTCCACAGTTTCATTTTTTCTTTCATTTATTCTTACTCGGACTCTTTCCTGGACATCAATGAGGAGTGACTTGAAATGCACAAATCTAAAATGAAGAAGAAGAAAAGCTGCCACTTCAGTCCCCAGGCTCCTCATCTGGTATCTTCTAGCCCCCTCTAAGCTGGCCATCCCTGCCACTAGCAGCAAAAGTGACAAGCACAATGCTGCTGATGCTAGCATCTCTGTGTCAATTGCTGTAATATCCAGTGCTCCGGATGAGAAAATTTCTTCCAGCTTCAAACAATCAATGTCCTTGTTTAAGCATCCTCTTCCAGAAGCCATTGACAGAATAAAGGGAGTACTCTTCTTATAGTCAATAAAGCTAAAATACAGTGCACAGGTAATTAGAGTAATTGTAAGAACACAAAGCACTTTTAAAATATGATTTAACCCCATGATCATCTAGCATAAGTACAGTGTCTGTGAAGAAAAGCATGAACTGGGATTCATCTGAGTGTGTAATTTCAAAGCACTTGTCAAAAATATTGTATCAAAATGGGCATGGTTCAGGTTCTGTTTATGTAAACTCTTTAAAACGTATAAGTCAAAGACTGTCTGAAAATGATGTAGAAATGGATTTTCTAAGGAGATTTCCCAATTTTATGGTCTTTACTGAGATGGTCACAGCTTCTTTCCTATCTGGTGCTTCAAATTAATACCTTGCTCAGAATCTAAAACTATATTAAAAAAAGAAAAAGAAAAAGAAAGAAAAACGTGAAGAAATATGCCAAAATACTGCTGCTATTATCCATGTCTTCCCGCGATAATCTGATTCACTTCTATGTTCTAAATCACCACAAGCAAGGTAGAACAGACATGCTGTTATCTTTAGAGTATCTGTAGTCACTTTGAGGATAATATAATCTTAAGTTATCTTTTACTGGAAAAGCTTCAGGACAGAGTGGTGGAAAAATACAGAAATCCTGCACACTGCAGGTGAGAGCTGTGTGGAGTTGGCATTGCCTACCCTCATTGAGATTTAACTATACCTGTGGTATGCTAAGGAACAACAACTTACTATGCCATAGTACACTGACGATGAGAAAAGTCTGATTTTGGAAAAACAGCAAAATTGCTTCTGTGTTCCTCCAGCATTTTAAGGTTTACAGCTGTGATAAATTACTTTTCTATCTGAGCCTTTGCTTAAATCAATCAGTGGCCATTTCAGTTATTTTCAACATTGATATACATCAAAATGCAACTGCTTTTATCAACAGCCAATGCTACAGACACAGTGTTGATAAGCACAGAATACAATCTGGGTTGAATAACACTGATTCCTTCCTCCCATTCTCACACCTCCCTGAGAAAAGACTCAAATGCCGGTTTCTGTACTAAAAATAGCAAATACAATAAGGTGTATTATGAAAGCCTTTGTCAGAATATTTTTATGATTTATTAAATAAGGGATGCTTTGCTCTGGTATACTGAATAATAATAATAATAATTCATTTACAAACATAGGGATTTGCTATTAATGAAATACGCATATTAGAAATGAATGAAAAACGTGATTATATAATCCAATGTGAAGTTACAAAAAAACCCCACATTACTTGAGGGATAAATATAAAATTAAATTGAGGAATATATTGCATTATGAAGTTTAAATTAAACTTCAACCCCCTAACAAAGGAAAATAATATTCATCATGAACTGAACATCTTTTAATAAATTTAATCAGAAGATTTGTTCTGAACAATGAATAAAGACTTTTTTCTGCATTGATCAAGTAAATTCAATATACTTCTCCCTCTTGGAGAAGAAAGAAAAAGAAACCCTAAAATTGATGTCACAACTTAAGCATGCGATTTCTACTTTACAAATAAAATTCTGGAAGTATTTCTTTTCTCTGTAACCCTAAAACTAGTGATTTTTGTGAAGAAGCTTTCCTTTTTATGCTTATGTCCTGTAATCTTATTCAAGCTTTTGTGCGTATTCCTTTGAAACACTTAGAAAAGACTGTTATCGGAGACAAGAAACAAAGTCTTGATGGCCTATTCCTTTATTGGCAGGTCTTTTCATCTCTGCTGTATCAGAGCCTATCAGTGCATGAGATACCACTAGGAAGTGTGGAATGAACAAGGGATTTACTTCCTGCTGATACTCCACCCATATCCTATGCCCCAGTAAGAAAGCTGTCTCTGCAACTGCCCCCAACGCAAACCTTCTGCATCACATCCCCTACTTGCTTTTGCATTGGTTAAAATGATGATTATGTGTGGCTAGTAGGATGTGGTTGAACCAAAGCTTTGTGGAAAAAGCTCTCTTGCCGAATGAAAGGAAACAAAACTCAGATATGAGTCTCAAATCACTAGTTAATTTATGCACTCAAAGTTTCCTTGGAAATTGGGAGTGATGGATGACCCGAATGCTCCGTCCCTGGCAGTGTTCAAGGCTGGGAGGAACAGAGACTTGGGTGACATGGTTTAGTGTGAGGTGTCCCTGCCCATGGCAGGGGGGTGGAACTTGATGATCTTAAGGTCCTTTCCAACCTTCCCTGCCCATGGCAGGGGGGTGGAACTTGATGATCTTAAGGTCCTTTCCAACCTTAACTATTCTATGATTCTATGTGTAAAAACCATTATGATCAATAACAAATCAGGGTGAAAGTCTCCTAAATGTGAATAACTGCAGTACTGGAATCTATATGCAAAACCAATCAGTGACTGAAATATTTATGACAGGAATGAACTGCTCCAGTGCTAATTCAGGAAAACAATTTACTTTTCCAAAATGCTACCGGCTGAAATTCTCCTGGTTTAAAATCCAGTAACATTTTCAAAATCAGTTATTACCCACCAACTACTTTGCCAGCCAGATGTCTTAGAGAAAAGGAAAAAACCTGTGATGTTCTGATAAATCAAGCAATGAATGCAGATCTCGACAGATCGCATGGAAGCCATCATGATTAGCCTCATCTATATTTCCTTGTTTATTACAGCCATTTTCTGTTTCAAGGAAATACTCCCATCTGCCTGCAGCACAGCTTAGAGCTAGAGTAAAATATCTGTTTTTTTCTCACCATATGCAAGCAGACTAAGTCAACAATCATTACACAAAACAGACAAGGAGAGGAGAAACTCAAGGTGTCATATCAGTAATGTCACATTCTCAGTTCCCGTAAATCCTTTTAAATTGGACTTCTGCACACATCAAAAATAGCCAGTTAGGGATTTTATGTCACCCTTTAAAACTGCATCCCAGTAGCTCCTACCAGTTTTTATCCTGTCAATAACTAGATAGCTCAGTTGCTGCAGTGCCAGTCTATAACAAGCATTTACAATGGCATTGTGTGTTTTACCTACATAGTTTAGGCCAGCATGCTAACAAAGCTCATGGGAGGAGAACAAAGTGGAAATCTCTCCCAAGATCACCATCAGGGAGGGTGTGTGGTAAACTATGCTCATTTTTCATTCCAGTCCTGTGACCACTGTGAATCTGAGTGTGTCATGGGGGAGCACCAGAAAGACCACAGATATCATTGTAAGGATGCAATCACCTTCGCAGACCCAGGGCCTTCTAACGTTTGTGTAGTCCACATTCCCCTCCTTTACAGCTCACATCAGCTGCACATCTACTGAAGCACTTTACCTCCCTCAAAGGTGTTGCATTCCCTAGCCATCTCTGTGAATCCAGTATGTCTGCATTCCTCTAGCACTCCCATTTTCCAGCTCCTTCAGCACTATTAGTCCTCTAAGAAAGCAACTGTATCTGCTCTCTATTTGTACTGTGAGAGGTACACAAAGCCTTGGTCTTCTGCTTTGATATACAAAAGGTAAGAGTACGGACACTTTTTTGCTTCCAACATTTACACATGATTTAGTTTTTCAGTCCTGACAGTTAAGACTCTTTGTCTATTTATTTTTTGTCTTTCTCTAACTGAATCTCTCTTAAATGGTTTTCATCAATTTTTTTGCTCTATGTAGCTGATCACACTACTCTACACAAAATTGCACTGGCTAGAGTGATGTCCATTTCTTTCTGCTCTAGCTATTTCAGCTACAATTCAATTTAATTTACCTAGAAGCTAAAATTCTTAGGTTTAATTATTCAGCTTGTATTTATTCAAACCTGTATGACCTTCTGATCAATTTCCAGCCTTACTGAATTTAAGAAAATAATGAAAAGGGATGGTAAAGGTTAGTTCCCCTTCTTTGACCTAAACAGCCTTAACTCAAACCCCATGTACTGATCCTGCCTGGGAGACAGTTACCTACCCATATTAGAGCTTGTGATCCACATAGCAGTTAACCTGAACAGGCACAGGCCTGTCTTGTGGTGCACAAATCCTTCACCGCACACTGAGCTTGGCTCACTGCAACAAGGCCACCCATATGGCCTTGCCGTTACTTAACAGTGCAACAGGCAGTTTTCATGAGAATATTCCTTACAAATAGAGTTGTTCTCTTGTAAGGAAATTATAGTTTGAATGGCTAAAATGAAGAGCTCCTTTCCATGAACAAGGTCTGTACACTGTGGGCAAATCTGCCTGGGATCTGGCCAATTCTGCACAAACCTGGAGTGCCCAGAATATGAAGATTTACTCACTATCTACCTCTTCTTATTCTGCTTTATTGAAGCAGTTATCATATTAAGCCATTTGTTGTCAAGCTTGTCTCATCAACATGCCAAAAGGATTCTGCACTGTCTCTCGTCTCACTGTCTCACTGTCTTCATCTCCCCCCTGCCACAGCTGGTACAGAACAATTTGTGACCCCAAGCCTCCAGAAATTCCTAGGGTACTGATACAGTGCCTTTCTTCCATAAAATATCTCTTACCAATTCAAACTTTGGCTTTTCTTTCTAGTTGTCTTAGTCTAAACATTATAGCTACTCCATTGTTTAACATAATTCAATGGCCAGAAGTAATCAGTATTTTGATATGATGAAATTTTGTGGTATTAATCATATTTCAGAAGGAGCTTTTTTATAGTTTTTTATTTTAGGAAGACTGAAAACGCACAATCTTTTCACAAAAAATACATGAAGCATTTCCTTGAATATGGAAGATGACTCATTTTTAAATTATTGTTTTCTTCTGTAACATGATTTGAGATATAATCGGCCACAAATGGATACTGACTGTCACAGTCTAGTTTCTGCTGGATTGACTTCCTCTGATTTGAATAACCCTGGGTCCTGCTGAAGCCACATGCATCTTCAAATGTTTAAATCCTTGAAAAATCAGGCCAAATCTATGTGCAGTGTATTCTCTTTTCCTTCCTGCACTTCCACACTTCTTTAATTCATACAGGGTGTAGCAACATCTTTAAACATACTCTAGGTTTTCTGGTGATTAGTTCCCTGATCACAGTATTTCCTCAGGTCATACATTCCCTAGCAATGTGATGTGGCAGTAGAACTAGAAGTGACAGTACAGGAGTGAGAAGTAATAGAAATATGTGGCAATGATTAGCATCCCTAAAAACCAGTTTAACATGAGTGGTCCAAACACATAGGGAGAATTGCTAAATAATTTAAAGAATCCTCAGGTATTAGGTACAGGACATCCTTTCACCAAAAAATGCTTCACATCAGGACTGAATATTCCCTGACTGCTAAAATGGCAAAGCTGGAAAGTTTTGGGACAACTCCATTGATTCTGGAATTGCTTCATAATCTCACTTGGGAAATGGTAGGACAACTCAGGTTAATAGTCATTTTTATATCGTACTGGATCCTTGTTATTCTAACTTCATATCTTGATACATGATATGGCTGTCAGGATAGCACATGGAAAAAACAGTCCTTGTCAAACATACCTTGTAATCTTTTCACCAAATTTAGAGCAAAATACTACAATCTCTAAGGAGACTGAAACACATGCTTCAACTTCTGTTTACTTTTTCAATGAACTAAACTTTCACGTTATTTATTTGAAGACAGAGATACGATTGATGTCAGTCTTTCTTAGACTGGGTGTAGCACCTGAAGTATCTCCTTGCTGCAATGCTCATGACTCTATTAACAGTAGTGTTCACCTGATAAATATGAACTCTGGACACCATTGCAATATACAATAAACCCTGTGGAAAGCCAAGGAAGCTCACCACTGCAGAAGTTGCATCTATGCCACCATATGGTATAAAAAAGGGAATTAAGAAAACTCTGCACTGACAATATGAGCACAAAAGCTCTAAATATCAGCAGTCATTAGTTAATAAAAAATACGGAGGTTTAAGCCCACTGGAAGCTGGATGAAAGAAGTTATGACAGCAGGAAGAGTAGCTGTCAAAGGAGCACCAATGTGTAATGAGAGAAGACATTTCAGAAAATAGAATATGGCTCCATTTCTGCTTGTCAGGACTCATTGAAGCTGAATAGCTCTGAATTCACTGCTCAAAATGGACAGTGTAGACTGATGACTAGTAGCAACCAGCCTGACTTCAAGCTACAAATCCGCCTGGGAAGGGAATGCATGCCCAAGCACTTCCAGAGCATGGTGTCTGGTTGCATAAGCCTGCTTTCTCATAGTGATTAATGTGATTGTCAAGCATTTACGAGTACTGGCACTTTGGCCCATTTACAGAGGCAAATGTTTATTATCGAAACCTGATTTCTTCTATTTTTATAGCATGTGCTGAAAAAGGAGTTAGTGCTTTCTTTCTTTGACTTGCAAAATTGATGTGTCCCTTGGAGTAAATTCATTACTTGGAAAATAGGAAAGCATGAAAAGAAATACATGGAACATTTCTTGAAGCTAGACAGCTATAGATTACTATATATGCCAGGAAAGTGCCATTTCAGTTAAATATAGTGTAAATACAATTTTGTTTTGCATTGTGTCTTTCAAGCAGAAATCAAGAAAATACACGTTCTTTTATCTCTATGATCCTTTGAAAGACCTGTCTCTAGTGAATCAGAGCTGGAGATTCTTGGAAGCGGAATGTCTACAAGCAAATGCAGATGTTTTCTTCTGGAAGGAAACCTCTGAGGCTAATTGGTCCAATGTGCTGAATGACATTTTACAGACAAAACACAAGATGCATACCCTAAACAATGATACAAGATAGCTCCTTCTGAAATCTCACACGCATACCTGAAAAAGCTGTTGCCCTACCTAAAATCATTTACTATCTGAGTCCTGCAGCAAAACCTATTGACACATAAAGAGCAAAACCCATACTGATTTTAATCCTGACCGAGCTCTAGGATCAACTTTTTGTCTTGTCTCCACCATGAGTGGGCAGAGGGGAAGCCGCTCTGCGTTAGGTCAGAACCACACCTAGAAGCATGTGCAAATGTCATATTGGCCCTAACCCTGTTAGTTCAGTTCTCCCACCAGGCTTTAGAAAAGCCTCCACAGAGCTACATGGTGGATTTGACTGCTAAATGTGGGTAAGTACCTCAGTTGATTAAAAGACATATTGCAATCTCATTGAATCCCAGCATTGCCATTTTCCACCCCACAGAAAGAAACTGGATACAGAAGCAGCACAAACACTCTGGGGAGTCCACAGGTTTCTGCTTTCTAACAAGAGGTAAAGGAAATGGTAGACTCATAAACTGCAAAGACTGGGTGGAGATTTGGGTAACCATATATTCTCTTTTATCTGTCATAAACAAACATAACCCAAGTGACCGTTTTGTTCAGAGACAATTGCAGTTACTTTGGATTTGGAATCATTTTAAAGTATAAACAAAAAAGGCCCAAGGAAGGGGTTAGCAGTCAATAATAAATCACAAAGGATTGCAAGTTCAGAAAAGAACCCATTGGAAGTTGGCATATATCTTCTAACAAGACTATACCTGCCCAAGAAAATCTCCAGATCTCTTCCTGAGCTAGTCCTAGAAACTGCCAGACACTTCAACATGAGGAGTGATGTGGTGAAGTGTGGCACCCACGTCCCTGAGAGATCTGGCATTCTGCAGCCAGAGCACTGCTCTGACACAGCCCAGCCATGTAGCCTTGGCTCAGACTGCTGAGGAAACTACACAGCTGTGAGAAACAGCACTGAGATGTTACGTAGAGCAGAGACAGGTAAGATAAGGAAGGCAAAACTGTAGACACAGAGATGTTGAGACAGGTCATTAGCAGCTCCAGAAGGAGAGTTCAAAAGGAAAAACATGAACCTTGGAAGGTATAAAACCTTAAAGGGAAACCCAAGGGCCTGGCAACTCACCACCACTGCAGACATGTTCTACGGAGCAGTGGTCCAGCCCTCTCCAACATGGCTGATGTCTGATTACCAGTGATGAGTCTGTGGTGAGCTCACTCACAATAAGCTGAATAGCACAGTAATCTTTGCCATCTTGTATTTGTGTTAGCCTCTAAATAACAATTCTATACTTATAAGTTGTGTATATCTTATTTTCAAAGTCTCTTTGCACACGGTAAATGGTGCCTGAACAAAGTGACCTGGAAAATTACAACTGACACAAAGAAAATGAGCAATAAAACAAAACTGAGGGTAGAGAATAGGCACAACTGAAAACAAAGAAAATAAAATATGACCCTGTATAAAAGACGGATGTGTGCCCACAGCCTATTAGTAAAAGCTACCGAGAGAGATTGTTGTGCCTCCCTGCTGTGCAAGTTCTCTGCAATACATGATATTTATTTAAAAATAAGTATGTCCCATTAGGAGGTGGATTTCAGACGAGGACCAAAAATATCAAATAAAATCAGCATTGCGCTTTACCTGTTCACATACATGAATTGTATTTCTGCACTACAGTTGCAGACTGACATCATTGTAGTTGGTACTTTGCTAACTAGCTGACTTAAATGTTGGTGGTAGTCTAACCACAGCAGAAAAGAGGGTTTTTTTTCCAGTGAAAACAGACAAATTCTGCCTACTTCCATATGCTGAGCACCATGATACTGCAGCCAGGCTTTTGCAAATGCTTGAATAAAGCTTTTCTTGTTATATGTACACTGCAAATAAACTGTTTTGCTCAAAGAGGACAAAATTCACCAAAAAGAGTCACTTAAAATAAACCACTGAATGCAGCTGAGAATACTGCTGATCCGCTGTCCTGGGTTCAGCAGTAGCAGTCATTTTTCTCCTTCTTGGTAGCTGGTGCAGTGCTGTGTTTTTGACTTGTGGCCTGAGA
>JAOEHY010013326.1:7133-42918 GCA_025447955.1 Psilopsiagon aurifrons | reverse complement strand
AGCTTCTGGAGAGGGCCCACATTGTCCCTAGTCTGTCTTTTATTTGCAATGTACCTATAGAATCCCTTCCTGTTGTCGTTAACATCCCTAGCCAAGTTTAATTTCAACTAGGCCTTAGCTTTCCTAACCTGGTCCCTAGCTTCCCACACAACATCCCTGTATTCTTCCCAGGCCCCCTGTCCTTGCTTCCACCTTTTATGAGCCTCTTTTTTTCTTCGAATTTTCCTCAGCAGCTCCTTATCCACCCAAGGGGGTCTCCTGGCCCTCCTTCCACACTTCCTTCTAGTAGGGATCTCCTGAGCATGCAGCAGGTGATCCTTGAATATCAACCAAGAGTCTTGGTCTCCCCTGCCCTATAGGGCTAGATCCCATGGAACCTTACTGAGAAGGTTCCTGAAGAGGCCAAAGTTCATTTCTTATAATGTATTCTAAGCTTTCCACAATGTCCTAGAAAAGCTGAACAGTTCAGAGGACTCAGAGGAAAGGTAGTCCAGAAGTGTAGGAACTTCAGTAGAAGCAAAGGGAAGTGAATGGTAATACCTGAATGTTAATAACTACAATAACCCAAAACACATTCACCTTTTATCACACCTGGCACCATTACTTCTAAAAGCAATGTCGTAAAACTGAAGAAGCAACACAGTTACAGTGTTATGGTCTGACCAAAACCTGCTACGCCTAAATGTGAATGATCACTACAATGTAAGAACAATTCATACAAGGCTCAGGTGTGACTTTGAAGACTTTCCTACCTGGCAAGGCATACTGTGAGAAGGTAATGTAGTGAGAAAAGAAAGGCACCCATTCCCAAGAAGGAACTTAAGTTCCTAATGAAGAAAGAGAAGTAGTTGTGTTTTCTACTTCATCTTGTACTTCATAATGGCAGATGCCCCATCCGTGGAAACATTCAAGGTCTGGTTGGATGGTGCTATGAGCAACATGATCTAGTTGAAGATGCCCCAGCTTATTGCAGGGGTGTTGGACCAGATGACCTTCAAAGGTTCCTTCCAGCACAAAACTATGCTATGATTCTATAATGCTCTCAATCTCTTATCCTTTCCTCTCCTCTATAAGGTAGCATTATTAAGCTATAGGATTCATCATCTGTGACTAGGGAAATCACTTCCATTAAGGGGAGCTTGAAACAGTGCTTCCTAAATAATCCAACCTTTACTGGTACTCATCAAGGTCTATCACAAGGGTGTGTGTCATGTAAAATTCTCGATATTTTCAACTCCGATTCCATGCTCAGTTTTACATGTACAGGCACAGAATCCCGCCCTTCAAGAAGAGTGGTGACACTAATAACATCAAACTGATTATTCTTGTATTATACATTAAAAAGCAAACAAACAACAAGCCCTTTAAGACGTGTTTGCTAAATACTACTAGTGAATCAGTGTTCAGTAATTCTTCCCGAAAATCAGCAGTACCTATAAAATGGATAGGCTTACTACAGCTCAGAATAAGTGCTGCAATTTAAATATCTTTTGAAGTAAGGACATTTATTGTTCATTTCAAATAAAAAATGGAAATTTTCCAGGAAAGTGACAGTATGTAGCAGATACTGTTGGGATACCAGTGTTTTTTTAAAAAAAAAGTCTACAATGCTTGACTAAATCATGGCAGAAAGTATATATCTGATAACTGCAGAATATGCATGGGTGAGTTTGAATGCTGTCAGAATTCTTTATGCTCCTTACAGTCAGATTATAGGAGAAGTAGTTCATTTACTTGAATCTAATTTCAAGAAAATCTTTTCGTGGTTACTGAACCTATCTGCTTTGCTCTGGCATTTGGTGAAGCACAAAAGTCACTTTATTCTGCTGAAAGCAGCTCAGAAAGAAAAGATTGTAATATTAGTATTTTACCTGACTACATTTCTAAGGACTTTTAGGACATATATATTTAAAGGATTCCATTTACAGACTGCTGCATTGACAATTTTATCCTATTAATCTCAACAGTTTGCCTTTGTGCTGTATATTTCTGGGTTAGGACTTAAAAAGTAACATAATTGCATTCCTTTTCTTAGCACTGCTTGGCTTCCATCCATGCTCAGCTCCCATCAACCTTAAGCAACGTCCACAAGAGCAGGATGAAGTTATCATGCATTCAGATTTTTTAATGTTCCCTTTCTTACACCTCAATGTCCCATATTTCTTTCCGAAGTAAAGCAATCAATGGGAGCCACAGATATTTTGCTTTAAAAACATTTGCAGACACTTAGTTTTGTGTCTTGTCACTACCTCCCACACCTTCAGAAGTTCTGGGTCTAGATCTGGAGCATATAAGGCATGTGGAGTAAAATCAGCTGAAATCAGGGCAATTAAATGAAATAGTGAGACTAGAAAAGTTTTCTGAGTTCACCATTTCCACGTCCAAGCAGCACTATGCAGAAACACCTGAGAGAGCTCAAAACACAGCTGTTTGCACAGCACACTGAAACATCATGGTAGGGATGCTAGCTCAGCTGCCACAAACAAACTTTAAATTATATTAATTTACCTTGATCATTAACTCCAGCTGGGATCAACCTGGGCTTTCAGTGCTGCAACGATATGAATGCTGGTTCTTACAGCCCTGAGGCAAAGAGGAAATTGAATATTGTTTCTTATTTCTTAGCCAGAGAACTGGATTGAAGGTTAAAAGGATGGAAGTTGCTAATAGACTGAAGAATTTGTATTGTCTTTTTTGTGCTTTATTGGAAAAAGATAGGGGTAGGTAGAGTTCCACAGTTGTCTTTTTGAGAGCTGTTCGCTTGCTGCACAAATAGTACGCTGTTTGAACATGCACAATGTTTTAGTACAAAGCCTGTAGGGATCCAATATTGTGCCATCTACCTGATTTTGCATTGCTAGTCTTGCTTCAAAAAGAAAAAAAAAAAATAATTGAACCCTGTCCCTAGTGAAACCTGCATTTATTCTCTGACTAAAAACAGGGACCAAAATTGATAGTTTTACTAGAATTTGTCGCAGATCATTTGCCCATTTGGTGTGAGAATTTTTTGATACCCTTCTAAATCCAAAATCAGTTAAGAAGATCAGTATCTGGGATGACATTTTATCCCCCTTTTGCTGTTTCAAAAATGATGGTTCATTCTCATGCTATTGAAATTTGTTTCCATTTTAAAAGAATGAAGGAATTTTTTTCTTTCCTGATCTTTGATTTCTGTGTCTCAATTACAAAAGAGTACAAGTCAACAATAGAGTTGGAGGGAAGTATTTGAAATGTAAGTTTCACTCTTGCTCTTTTCTCACAGAAGCATTTTGCCTTTTCAATGTTAGAAATTATTAAAAAAGAAAAACCCACACCATGAAGAACAGTCTCAGCTTCTGAGACTGTTGAATACTTCAAGAGTGATGTGTCCCTTTCTCTGTGCTGTTGTCCTGTAGACACTTTTATGGGGGGAAAAAAAAAATAAAAATAAAAATTCAACATGCTGTTTGGGAGAATTTCCTCCCATCTTTTGTTATCTCTGCCTCCTGGCAGTCTTTGCTTTTTAAGTTTTTATTTTTTAAAAAATACCACTTTTAAGTGCTTCTTTAATCCCAACTCATTTTCTGCTGTTCACATTCCTTTCTCTGACAGTCACTGGTTTCACCCTGATGCATGTACTTTACACATTAAAGGGAAGGTATCGAAGCTGCAATCACAATAAAAGTATTGGCCCCATTTTTTCTTGCAAATGTTACCACCTGTTTTTCAGATCTGTTCTTTGGAAATGTATTCCTAAACTTCACTTGTATCAGGTTTGCTTCAAGGTAATTCTCTTTTATCAGAACAGTAACAAGTAAACCTCCCGGCCTATGAACTAGTATCCAAATAAATTTCAAGGACTTTATTTAGCTAAACACAAGTGCTTTTCCTATTTACTTTCATAAAACAACAGTTGTGAGGCTCCTTGCCCCAGGCAGGGGGTTATGTTAATACCAGTTTAAAAAGTTTCTCCCCCTCACACTGCCTACACAATAGCCACAGAAGCTATCAGTAAGTAGAGGTATCAAACATAAAATGAAAATACAAAGAGAGAAAGAAATGGTATTAGTACAAACCAATCTGCACAGTCAAAGTAACACTGGAAGTATAACCTAGAATCAGAGACAATAAATTAGCAGCAAATGGGGGAAGGAAAAAATAAAAATCCTGCAAGAGCTACATTCACTGTAAGATTTTTGTGCATTTCTTAAAGACCTAAAATGTTTGCTGAAAGGTTTCGGTTGATGAGTTAGAAAACAGCTTCATCCCTGATTAAAAGTAGTTGGAAAAAAAAGGTGCTATATAGCTATATAGTCAATAAATTTATTTGTATGTCTACAAATAGATATTTTATTCACTGCCATGAAGGCACCTTTATATACAGCAAGATAAACAAAAGGAAGCTGTGTAGAGCTCCATAAAAATTCAAAACCCTCATCAATAATCACATTGTTTCCCTGATATATTTACTGGTGTGCAGACACAAGCAAGTGTTACTTGAAAGATTTTTCAATCAGAGGTCTAATTTGACTTCTTTAGTTTCCAGTTAAGCTCGTAGAGAAACTGGTATGGTTTTTGAGGAAAAAAGCTCACAGACTAAGGCACCTATACAAGCAAACCCCTATTTTTTTGGTACTTCAAATCTGAAAGATTCTGAGTTTCCAAAACTCTGTTTTCCATGTTTTTCATGAATTATTAAAATTTCCCATCCACAAAATCAGTTTATCAAACTAGTGAAATGCTCTGCATTTGCTACCAGGATTTTAATTGGTGTAACAGCTGGATTTCACGACAAGTTCAAGGCACAGCACTTTGCTCACCATCCAGCTTACATTATTTGATGACTAATTGCTGTACTGAACATCCTCTTTCCTATTACACAGTTTGACTTTTTCACAGTTTCTGAGTAGTCTACAGCAAGCTTTGCTTCCAGAGCAACAGTGCCATAGTGTTAATGGTATTCATGCTTGGCCTGTTATGCAGAACTACTAATTTTGCTAGTGCACGGCTATTTCATAGCATGACTTTTAGTTCACAGCAGATCTCTTTCTGAACATGGACTGCACATTATACAATTAGTGTCCTTTAGTATCTGAAGAAAGAAAACTAAATGTTAACTAAATACATTTTTTCCTCATGATGTGCATTTACAATGTCATCTCAATCTCAGTCAACCAACCACACACTATTAGATTTTTTCATTTCGTTCAGACTTTGTTTCATCTCACTTTTAAAACACTACCACCAAGATTTCCATTTTCTGAACACTTTTGCGTCTTTGCTTTCATCAGCTTCAGTGAGCCCATGTGCCATAGCAATTCCAGGGAGACTGTACATTTACTATCTTTCATCTAGAGAAGTAGATTTCCTAACAGATCTCAGTAAAAGCAAAGATTTTTATTGGATTGTTTTTTTTTAACAAAAGGCAGGCAGACTTCAGAATGTCCCTTTTTGTCATTTACAGAGCTTTAGGCCCTTTTTTAATTTGTTCTTTTTTATAATTGAGAATTTTCCTGGGTTTTCTGTTGCTAGTTTGCTACAGATTACTTTTTTGTTTCCAAATAGAAATGAAGTGGGAAGAAGAAATATGTTTTGGTTTTGTGAAAATGGTCCCCCAAATGTTATAGTATGGTTGGGATTTCTCAATTGGAGCAAAAGAAAGATGTCAACCTGAATTTTCCACATATTTGCAGAATACTCTACCCACTGAAACTCAGATATTGTAACTTTGTCAATATCATTTAATTAAAACTGAGATCGTCCATGCAGGGCATTTGTTTCAACATTCAGCCTCTCCTGCTTACCAACAAGTCCATTATATTCCCCCAGAACTATATAACTCTAAGCATAATAGTGACTCTGTCTTACACCAGTTCATATTTTTGAGACTATAACTTGAGTGTCTGTGCTGTCCATTACTGTAGCTCTTAGACAATATCAGTAACCTCAGTAAACAAAACAATTTTGTTTTGCTTCGAGTTTAATGTGCAAACTGAGACTTCTTCAGGCTGTAGCTGAAATTGTTCAGCATTTCAGATACCATCTGGTTTGTGCTGGACACATGCCACAGATAAACACAGAAAGAGATTGGGTTGTTATTGCCACATACATCTTTTGGCTCTGATTTGTTGGGTTTTTTTTTATACTGCAAGTTTGTCCTGGTTAATAACCATATTTGCTTTCATTTGCAGGAAATCATCCTTTTTTTAACTGACTATTTTCCATTTTTGTTTGTTTTAATACAGCATGCATATGAACTGAAGAAACCAAATCATCAATTTTCAAAAAGGCTCAGAACCTTCTGCTACCTCCCATCACTTCTCATATGAACTGTTGGTAGTATCATCAGGTAGGCGACTTTTAGGCCAAGAACAAGTGATGCAGCAAGAGTTATTTCAGCCATGACAGACAACTCCACCCCCCAGGCCGTCATGCACATGTTACAATTCATTGAAATGAAAACAGTTTTCAGTGGGGAGAAACTGATTTTATGCCTGCAGTGTACTTAGCAAAACTGCCTCAAAGGAGAGGAGTATTTATGATTTTTCTTCCAAGTTTAGAAAATGAG
Organism: Psilopsiagon aurifrons; assembly: GCA_025447955.1. NCBI lineage: Eukaryota > Metazoa > Chordata > Aves > Psittaciformes > Psittacidae > Psilopsiagon > Psilopsiagon aurifrons. The sequence goes on along the minus strand of JAOEHY010013326.1, from coordinate 36,371 downwards.
TTAAAACAAAAAGTTTTTTCTGCCACCTCCCTCCGGGTTTTATGAAAGGATGGTTCTCCCTATCAAAGACTGTTTGAAATTTAGAGACACAGTCACATGTATGCATTCACAGAGCTGGCAATCAAATGCCTTAATTCTCACTACATCTTCTAAGAGCTTCCCAGTAGAAAGTTGCAGGCAATTAAACCCCTTCTCCCTCCAGTATACGATTTTCCAAGCACTATGCTGTTCTGCTTTATCTTACAGGAACTTGGTAGGACCAAAATCCAGTAGTGTGGTGATGCTGGGAAGTCAGTGCAATCTCAGACATCCCTTGAGCATAGGAAAGCTTGATCATGTTCATCCCGGAACACAACAGTGCACTGCATGTTATAGAAATGGATTATCACTTTTGATTCTTCCAAGACTCTTCTTTCTGTTCAGCCAAGCATGTCATCCTTCAAATCCATACCTTTATTCTGGTTGCAATGCAGTAACCAGTAGTTCAATCCCTCAGATGAAAATTTCTAAAGCCATACTACTTGTTTGAAGGCCACATTGTCACAAGCAGCTGCCCTAATTAAAGTAGAAAATTCAAATGCCTTTATAGATATTGATGCTTTGAAGGAATTAATCTTTTACAAGCAGCTTTTCCAGCTGTTACCTCACTTTTTTACCTAACTCTCCCTGTGCCTTCTCACAAGTGATGAGACCTAAAGTGATTTACAACTTATCTATTTTCAATGACTAGGAAGACTGCTAGAGTGACCTGACAACCACTTCCATACAGCAAGAAATCTCTCTGTCTCCCTTGATTAGAGAACAGTTGTTGACATGCACAGAGATTCAAATGATTGCCAGATCTGACTGTAAGTGGTCTCTAGTATAGCTCCAGTGAGCTGCTGAATAGAGATACAATCTCAGAAGTGCAAGCCCCTCAGTGCACATGACCTTACTGATATTTATTCTTAGGCATAACAATGTTCTTAGGCTTTGACCATGTTTTGGTGCTTAATACAAAAACAACCTTAAAAGAAAAGGGGAAAAATACTTACTACTCTCACCAACACCCTCACCAACAAATCAACCTACATGCTCACCAACAAGCCAACAAGAAAGATAAACAACAGTAAACTGAAAAAGCCACAAATGAACTCTAAAGGTAAGCTGAAATTTACCAAACTTTTTAGTAAGTCAAAATTATCCCAAATTCTCCCAGAACTATGAGGTGGGATTCTTTTTGAGCTCATTGACCTAATTTTATCAACTTCCCTCTCTGTCCTCTAAGAAATGAGCAAAAGGTTAAACCTTGCAAACTATAAGATGCAAGCTATGGCCAGGATGTCAACACTGGTCTTCAGGACATGGAATGAAGCTTGTCCATTCTCAGATTGAGGAAGACAAACTGTTAGGCAGGTAGGTAGGCAGATGGGCTATTTCACTTACTTGTTATATTATCTGACTTTGTCAGAAAAAATGACATTGTGGAAGGGAGATGCAGAGTGAAGAGAGAAGTATACCCAGCACTGATTTTTCTCTTTCTGCATTGGATGAGGCATCCAGAAAGCATGCACAAACACCATTTGACAATGACAGGTTTCAAAAAGAGAAAGGCAAATGTCAGTAAAACAATATAAAATAATTTATGTGAAATCATTTTAAGATGATGAACAGCAAGAATCGGAAGGATGAAGAACAGTCATTACATTTATAAGAGAAAAAAAGCTTTGAGAGCAGGGGGCTTGATATGTCTTTCAGCAGATACATCTTCAAGAACAACAGCTGAATTTATCTTGCTGACCTGTTAAGGAAGTGCTACTGACTTTTAGCCAGCGAGGCTGTTACAAAGTCACCAAGCAGAAACCACTCCTGCATTTGTAACTGATTTTTTATTTATTTTTTTTCCTTCCACCCTTTGTATAGACACACCTGATCTGGGTATTCATCAGTAAGCAAAATCTTTCCTCCGTACAAGCAGATAAGGTAATCAAATGCCAAAAGTCACGAGCTGGGAAAACCAATGATAAAAATCAGATGAAACATCCAAAAAAGCCATAGTGGGAGAGAGTAGACAACACAGCGACAAAATACAGAAAACACCTGCATGAGAATCTGATGCAGGTCTGATGCAAGGATCTAGGGTTTCACAAACTAGATGACAATGTGCTTATCAGTAACACTCTTTCCAAGTTAGGTAATTATTTCAGTAAAAGCAAAAGCATGAAGGTTCACACAAAATTCTCAGCAATGCCACTACATTAATAAGAAGAGCACACATGATGTATTTGGCATGACACTGATTATTCACACCAAAGAAACACTTTAACATATTAGCTCAGGCTCAATATAGGGAGACAGACAGGAAAGCCATTAGAAAGTAAAGTTCTGGCTGGGAATCCTGAACACAGCACCTGCACGATGGCCTGCTTTATTATTCTATTTATTCACAATTACTTAAAACAAGTGAGAAATGGCAAATTCCCAATTTGAAGCAACATACACAATTAAGACAAATCATTCATCTGCATATATGGAACACACGGACTAGAACTGAATATTAGCAGAACCACAGCTCATGTGCCTTTCAATTAAACGTTGCTACTAACTGTAGAGTACGTAAGAGCAACTGACAGGTTGCTGTCAAAATATCTGTAACATAACATCAACACTAACTAACCTCACACATGAAATAAAAACGATGTGGTTTAATACAATTACGACCTTTACAGTCACCACTTGCTTCAAATAAAAAAAGATTACTGTACTGTGGCACCCTGTATTTCCCTAGAAATGTATACATTTATAAAGTCGTCAATAAATATTAATAGAAAATTGTGAAAGCTTAATTTAAATAAAATCTTTAAACAAGGTTCAGATCAAAATTTCAAGATTATTTCCATTCCTGTCCCTGAATTCCAGGAAGAGATGTCAACATTTATATGTCCTTCTCATTTTTCAGAAATATATATTTAGCTCCATTTAACATAATCAAAAAGGCTTTAATTTGAAAAACATCAGATCAGGGTCTCAAGGGTATGTTGATGGAGAGACATTACACAAATTATCAAATTCAAGTAAGAGAATACGCAGAAAAAGCAGAAAATGCATGGAAGATCATGCATAATTTACTATATACTATTTGCATGCACAACACATTTTTGAGCAATTTATTAGACTATAATTGTTTTTTTTCTTTTATTAGGTCTATATTACTATTCCCTAATCATAGTATCTCTGTCCTCCTTGCTTCCATTCCTTCCTCCCAAGATTTGTGAAACCTGTTAACAGACGATAATCAAAACCAGAATTAACTTAAGGAACTAAGAGAACTTACACCACTTCAGCATGGTCTCTCTCTATTTAAAGAAATGCATGCAACAAAGATATAAATTTGCCAGAATAGAAAAAAATGGTTTTGAAAAATGTCTATTATTTAATTAATGATGTTCGTTCAGAGGACTGGAAGATCTCCTTTATTCACTTCAGCAGTGCACATCCCTGAGCTGAACTAAACAGTTAGTGCAGACACAGCCTGGTAGTGAGCCAGAATCATTGCTGTCTCCATTTAGTAAAGTGCAGAAAATCAACAGGGTACACAAAATATGTGAAGATGCATTCTTATCCTAACCACAGCAAGAGTGTCAGCTCCCCAAGAGGTCAAGTGAGAGTGAACACCAGCATAGGGATGGTGGGGCATTTAAGGGGAATCGCTTCAGTAACCACATTGGATAAGCTAAAATCTTAACTGAACTTGTAGATATGACTTGTCACACTGTTCTTCACAATCTCAGTGGCAGGACACTTTGCAGTCAGAGCAAAAGCTGTAGAATACTTTTGAAATATGCAAATCCAAGCTTAGGAGAACCAATGCTGGGATTCAACCACATGGTATTTGGGACAATTTGGTGAACATTGTTAGTTCGTGGCGTTAGTGAAATCAGGCAGAATAAAAAATAAACTTTTTTTTTTCTTAAAATTTTAAGCTCAATTTTGAAATATGATTCTAAATAAAAATGGGGGGGTTAAATTATATTTTAAAGCCCATGTTAATTTAAAATCCCATGTTATATTAAAATTAAAGCCCATGTTATATTTAAATTATATTTTAAAGCCCATGTTAATTTGAAATCTGTACTCTCACATATTTACATTTTTAACCTCCTTTAGTTTAAATTAAGTTCATACTACTGAAACCTAAGTAACTTCTCTGTGGTCTATCCAGAAAGCAATAGATAACTCCTATCTATATCAATATACACACTGAGAGAAGATTCAAGTTGCTTATTTTTTTAACCCAAATTATAGACACTAAGATAGGAAGCTTTTTCTGACATTGCTATCTGTCAAAGAACTCCACCTAAAACTTGAGAGACTGTGCTGCATATTAATTGCCATCTGATATCAAACCAGGCTATTTTTCTGGCCTACAGGCAAATTACTTCAGAACATGATGGTGTAAATGCGCCATTGTTGCAGTCTGAGAAACACTGGGCTTTCAGTTACTTTTTCTGCTCTTGCACCTAAAATACACTGGCTTTAGTCTTTAGCTCCTGCTGCTTTTGCTAATACTCCACTGAACGCTATCTTAGTAATTATTTAGATATTCCTGTTATGGTCACCTACTCTAAGATTATCTTTTTTTTTTTTTTTTTCCATCTCCATTATTAGTTGTCCTCTTTTTTCTTTAATATATAAATAAGCAAACAGGCTTATATACTGGGTACGTGCCATGGTATGGAATACCCTTTTGAGATGCACATCAGACTTCCCTATCTTCCCGCATTACCCACCAAGTATATCCAGGTCCCTGAAAAAACAATCCCACACGTGGGTCTGCCTTTACCTGAAGCAGGAATAACCCAAACTTTCTTCCCCAGCAAATCCTTTATGTGCTCAAGAACTTAAACATGTTCTTTATCTCCCTCCATTTGTAAAAATGCAGAATTACACAGGAATTAAAAAACTATTCACAGTTCATTACTCTGCAGACTAACAGCTTTAATTGGTCAAATAATTATTTGCTAAGAAAATTTCAGCCAATTATCTTGAAGTATGCTGTTGGTGGAGAGGGAGGATCATCCATCAAGAGGATGCAGCTGCAGAATGGGAAAGCATTCCATGTTCTCATAAGATAACCTGACTGTCTGCATAGGCTGAAGAACATTTATTTTTATTATTCCCTTTTGCTAAAGGGATGTGGAAGAATCCCTATGCCAGCTCTCCCTTTAATCCAAACCCTTCAATAACTTTAAATCTTTCAAAAATAGATAAGCCAGAAAGTGTTGTATGGCGATTCTGCCCCCTTTCATAAGAAAGGATTGGAAATTCCATTAGAGCAGCTGTAGTTCCACGTGAAAGGCACTTGCATATCACCATAGAAAAGGTAAGAGAAAATATCCATTTAATGTGTGCGTCCTGCAGTGCCAAACAGCATAAATTATACTGGAGCTCTAGTAACTGTATACAGGACAACAAAGAAATTCTCAGCAGTCGGTTACGATCGAAATTTAATTTCTTTAGAGGAGGATCCATCTACACTTGAGAACACGACCTTATCATTGCAGCTTTGTTTACTTCTCCCACTGATTTAAATCCAGAAGATAGAACTTATTTCAGTGATAAACTTCTGAACACTATAGGTGCAGTATTTATCTCCTTTTATGCGATCTTCTTAAAAACTCATAAACCTTTTTTATTACAATCACACCTTCAAAATACTACTGATTTCCTGAGGTGTGCCCCTTGCAGTGGATGTGTCTCACTTTATGAGACATGCAGAATAGGAAAGTTCAGTTTTAAAGAAAAATATGCAAGTCTTCAACTTCAAAAATATTAAGATCTTATCAAAGAATAATAGCAGAAAATCAATCACAACAGTATATAATAATTTTTAAAGACAATTTGGCAATCATTTGCTCTAGTCTGAGCCTCTGTGAGGAAGTTCCAAATGACAACAATTTGACTGGCAAATTGTAGAGCTGGAAAAGCTCATCTTTGGTATCTCCATTAAAAGGCTTTCAGCTATTCCTTAGGTTGCTGAATGTAGTTTTATTTTGTTTACATGTTTGGATGTAATTGCATGCAATTTGTAATTGTGCCTTCCCCTATAATTACATATGCCACTTTTCATCGTGAAAAAACGATGTGGCAACCGCCAAAGCACGGGAGTAGAAAGATATCTGTGGTGAAAATTGACAGATTTTCACTACCACGTATGTTTTAAATGTGTATACATATCATGAAAAAAGACTGAAGACCTACTAATTTCTGTTGTGCATGCATTTCAAAGCTGCACCGATTTTTCAATGGAAATCTAAACACACATTAAAATTCTGTTCATCTTATTGACCAGAGTGCAATAAATACTTTGCTAAATGAAAATCCTTTTGTTGTTTCAAATCTTTTTTTGAGATAACTATGTAAACTCACAACACTATAATTAACTGAAATAGCGGTATTTCACAAATGTCTGTATGGTGTCTGGTGATCCATGAGCGCTATATAGTAGAGCATTTCACATGCAGTATTTAATTCATCTCTAAAATTAGGTCTAAAATACAGAAGCCTTTCAGTCACCAAATTGATGCTTTTGATAATCCCTTCAGATATTAATTGAAGAACAAATTGTTTATAGGAAAATGGGGACAAGGTATATAGCAGAATTGTACAGTAACAGAAACAGATGTCAATGCAGTTCACTGAAATTAAATTCTAATCCAGAGTTTAAGAATCTAAACAATTCAGAATCTAGCCCTGAATTGAGTCAGAACGTTGAAACCATGGATGAGAAATTATGAGAAAGTAGAAAGGAAATTCTCATTGTCCTCACCACTGGTCATGAGATGAAGAGGAGATGATACCTTGAGAGTCAGCTCATGCTGGCCCTTTCTCTCTCATAAAAGCTATGCTTAATCACTGCTTCGTTTTTAACCCTTAGTTCCCTTTTCCTCCTAACAGATCTCAGAACTAACAGTGGTGTAGCACCCACAACCAAGAATTAAGCACTGCAGTCTCTCCATCATACAGAAAATGAGACACTCCCAAAGAATCCTGCAAACACAAGCACACGGAGTAAACGGGCATAGGGAAATACTGGCTACGTATCAGACATCTTTTAAATGGAAACTCAGAATGAAACAAACCTGAATACACTAGTCCATAGCCTGTTGGGTAGGCATACATATGAATCCTTCAGAAAGAAAAGGGTCCTCTGACCTCTAAGCCCTTATAGCGAGTGGGATGGCAGGAATAACATGAGTTCTTTTCCCTCAAGCACAAAGTTAATAAAAGTGTCCCTGAAGTTTTAATTATCACTATGCCTTACTTGTGGACTAGATCTGCTGAGCTTAGATGAGACTTTGTCCCCAATTTCTTTAGCTAAGATGGATTTTGGATGCATGGAAAAGCAAAGCTTTTCCTGGTACACCTTCCTGTAAAAAAGAGAACTGTTGACAAAGTTTCAAGAGCTTCCCCCTTCAGTTGCTCACTGAATGAGAGCAAATGGGACAACACACAGAGATAAGTCACTGATGGAACAACGAACTTGGCTTTAGTTAGGAAAAGACAACTTTTCTCCCAGTGCTTCAAATACACACCACCCAAACTTCTAAACCACATATAGGAATTTATTGCCCAAAAGTATGGGAAAGTACATTTGTACCAATTTACCAAAATATTTTTGCAGAATTGACAGAACACTAGAAAAATATTTTCATTCCTTTAGATTCACCTTTAAAAAAGCAAACTGAAGGAGTAAAATATCTCCATCAGTTGGCTACAACGAAAACATTTTAGTCACTTAGACAAATGGCTAAAATTTTAGCATCACTAACACAGCATAAAACCTATATGCATAAAACCTGCTAACTAACAACTGTGTATGTGTACTCTAGCTTAAATGTTCTACTCTGGCATAAGAAGATCCACATATGGTATGTGTCTGTGTATTTAGAAAACACGAATTACAAAGATGGTGAGGAGTGCTACAGTTCTGCATATGAACCATTGGTCACATTTACATTATGACAGTTAAATTATAGTTTATCTGTCAAGCAACAGTCATTAACTCTGTATGTGTGTGCGTGTGTGAATCTCAGTGTGTATGCAAAATACACTCCATCTCCTAAGTATAATGCACATGGGTTAAGCTATCACATTTTACTTTGAAACAAGATGGAATATTCATCCATGTTTTACTGCTACCTTGATAAGCAGTAACCTTCGGAATCATTTCAATTCGCCTACGTGACCATATTCTGACCAATCCACCAGACACCCTATTATCCTCATTTTAGAGACAACATTGCTGTGACATTGCATTGAAACAGGAAAATGGTGAGTCAAACTTATGAGTCTTCACTCCTAATCTGCCCCTTTTTGTTTCCACACTATCTTCAAGATACAGCCAGTAGTCTTCCATATTTCACCGTTCGTTTCTTTATCATCTTCCTATTACTGCTACAGTTGCTATATATGCACGTGTATATCTTTTGTAGGTAACAAAACTTAAGAAACTTAAGAAACTTTACTAAAGTACTTAAGAAACTTTACTAAAAGGAAGGTACTAGAGAAGCTTCACTGATGAGATGACTGTTTGCCAATTTTATTCACACATTTTGCGCCTCTCAATCCTTATTCTTTTTCAGAGCACATTTTTGTTACACATTGCTCAACCTTTTACTATCTTCATCAGAAGCTGGAAAGACTCAGAATGGATAAATACAGAAATAAAAACGAATTTGTAGCTAGTGGAACTCCAGCAGTCTCTCTATACTTTCCGTTGGCCAGTTATTTCTGGCAACTGCAGATTGTAGGGAAGAGAAGAATGAAAAATGAAAGCCTTTTCAAATGCCTTAGAAATTTCCCCAAAAACTCAGTCTCACTCTATTTCTCCATCAGCATTCCAACTGACCTGACCCCACAGGAACAAATCTTCTTATTTCTCTGTTATCAAATAAGGATGAAAAGGAGAATGAAAACAACAGACACAATGGACAATGAACATGCCTCAGGCAGCAAAAGAACGGATGTCTTCTGATAATCTGCTCTGTTCCATCCCCACTTCCCACCCTCTCCCTTTACAATGCAAAAGCTGTTTGTAAACTGGGCACAGTTATAATTGCAATACTCATGCTCTGTAATTCAGGTAACAATTTACTGATGATCTGGTATTAAGCTGTTGCAGAGAGAATACTGAGCGAGGCTTCTGCAATGAAGTAGGTAGTGATACCAGCAGCGACTTTTCACTACATTTTCCCCCTCCTTAACAGTAGTTACCGCTTCTGCTGCTGTTACTGCCTACTGGGGAGCGCTTGTTCAGGGGCAGTTGTGGTGTGGTGATTAATGACTGCATCTCTGTACACAGGCATTACTTATCAGTTATGACTGCTATCAGAAATGACTGCTATCTGCTAACAGAAAGCAGAAAATACGGGCTAGGAAACATTTACGAAAGGAGGAAGGAGCAAAATGATTCTCACCTCACAGCAATTGCTTCCCATGAGAACCCACCACAGGTTTGCATGTGGAATATCACAGGAATGTCAGCATGAAACCACAGCAAGGTGCATTACTGCTGTAGGACCCTGGAAAACATAGCTGCAGCAGCTACACAACTTACCCAGATAAAAGCAAGAGGAAGTCTGGGGAAGCACAAATGCAAGGCCTGTAGCTACACAATAGGGAAGGCACCTATGGGACCACACATACTCCTTTAACTGTGCATGTTGGAGTTGATGTGTGTATTATTGTCAGAACACTCTTAACTTCATAGAGACCTTTTCAACAGGGCACATCTATGACAGAAATATTCCCCTCCCTCCTTAGTTTGTATTATCTTGAAGGCTTTTGAGTCACATTTGTGCTTATTCTTCATTCTGTATTTTGTCTTCAAAATGAATAACTAGTCTTCTGCATTCTAAAAACTAACATTATTAAAAAAAAATATATATATGAAGCTACTGTTCCAATATATTCAAGTTTTTATCCCACACACTACGAGCTAACCTGCCATCCAGAGAGACCTTGACAGGCTGCAGAAGTTCACCCATGCAAATCTCTTTAAGTTCAACAAGGCCAAATGCAAGGTGATGCACCTGGTTTGGGGCAATCCACAGCACAAATACAGGCTGGGCAGGGAATGGGTTGACAGCAGCCCTGAGGAGAAAGATGTGGGGGTGCTCACTGCCAAGAAGCTCAACATGAGCCAGCATTGTGCGCTTACAGCTCAGAAAGCCAACTGTGTCATGAGTTGCATCAAAAGAAAAGTGACCAGAAGGCTGAAGGAGGTGATTCTGCCCCTCTACTCTGCTCTGGTCTGGTGAGACCCCACCTGGAGTACTGCATCTAGCTCTGGGGCCCCAAACACAAGAAGAATGTGGAACTGTTGGAATGAATCCAGAGAAGGCTGCAAAGATGCTCCAAAGGCTGGAACACCTCTCCTATGAAGACAGGCTGAGAGCACTGGGATAGTTCAGCCTGGAGAAGACTCTGCGGAGACCTTAAAGCAGGTTTCCAGTACCGAAAGGGGCCCACAAGAAAGCTGGAAATGGACTTTTTACATGGGAATGGAGTGATAGGACAAGGAGGAATAGTTTTAAACTGACAGAGGGGTGATTTTGATTACATATTAGAAAGGAAGAAGTTCTTTACTGTGAAGGTGGTGAGGCACCAGAACAGGCTGCCCAGAGAAGCTGCGGCTGCCTCATCCCTGGCAGTGTTCAAGGCAAAGTTGGACAGGGCTTTTATCAACCTGGACTAGTGGAAGGTGACCTGTGCATGGCAGGAGGGTGGAACTAAGTGAGCTTTAAGGTCACTTCCAACCCAAATCATTCTATGAGACTATGACAATCTAATGAACCTATAAGAAGAAGAAACCTTTAAAGATTTCAAAAATCAAGCTAACAGCAATGGTGCCCCAGTATACGCTCAAGTTACATTCACAATAGATAGATAAATCTGCATCAAGTCATAGTGGCATTCTAACCTGATCAGCATCGTCTGTGGTGTCTTTGTCAAACCATTCTGGGGTAAATTGTGGTTTTGCAGCTATCAGATTCTCTAATGAAGACATGCTTTGTGAGTAACATCTCTTCCACAGCAGCAAATCTATTCTGGGATGAACTAGCATTTCTCCAAGATGTGCTACTGCTGCAGATTTCCATAACCTATTAAAGATGCCTATTAACACAAACAAACAAACAAAACCAAACAAACGAACAAAACAACCAAAAAACGTTTGCAGCAGCAATAGTTCATGGTTTAAGCCATGACAGCTTCTTCCATGTACAGACACATGGAACAGTAGTTGCAAGCCTAACACTGGAAATCAGAGATGCAACTACCGTATGCATATTTCATTTAAACTCAGTAATTCTTTAGAAGGCTTATGACATCAAAATAAAAGTGCTGGTATCATTTATATCCTTCTGAGAAATATATTACCTTATATATCAAGAAAACTAATTAGAGCCAAGAACATTTTTTTTTTGTTTTCTGAACTGTACACAACCTTTTTGATTGGCTCAGTGAATTGTCCCTAGTTGAAAGTAATAACTCCTTCAGAGCTAAACACTTAAATCTTTATTTAATAGAGGAGTAAGCCCTGAAGAAACAATATTCCCATGTGTCAAAGTAGTGTATTTTTGAAAATACAGCCTTCTGCAGAAACAGATTTCAATTGCAGTTCTTAATGCTTAAAATACAGTGACCTCAATGACTAATTTTCCCATCTAGTTTATACCTATGGAATATGTAACAATATAACAACTTCAATATAACTGCAGCTGGCCATAACCAACAACAAAAATATTTACTTGAGAAATAAAATGCTACATTGTAAATCATTGCATAAATTGACTTTCTACACTCACAAATGTCACTGGCTCCAACCATGCCACAGCAATGACAAGTTACTATGGAAACTAATGTTTTAATTATGTTTTAAAAAAAATAAAGTGTGCATTTACTTCAGCATTACAGTATTTATTAGAGCTATTTAGAAAACACACTATCTTGCACAAAGGCACCTACCGTCCCAGAACTGACGCCTGAACCTCATGGAACTGAGACAGAACGCATCTTTCTGTCAACAAAGTACATGACAGGTTACCTAACACTTGCCCTCTTTGAAAGTAATCATTATCTGTGGTTCATCTCTCAGGCAGGCACCAAACTAAATGTAGAAATCAGAAGCTGTGTACTCAGCCGTTATTTGTTAGGGAGATGCGGGCAAAGCAGACTTGAAGGAAGAACAGACAATAATTTTGAATGCTCTCAATATTAGCAATGGAAAATATTTCTGAAGTTGCTGTGTATCTTCTGACCTGCGTCTTCAAAGAATGCAGCAATGTAACTAATCATCCTCCCTCACACGGTAACACAGTGATAAGTAAACAGAAAAACAGACAAAAAAACCCAATCAAACAACAAACCCAACCAAAACAAAACCAGTCAGCATCTTAGTCCCAAAAGATCAAATTCTTTGTTTTCTAGAGAATGTCAGTGTATCTGTAGAGGAATCTGTGACAGAGATAGAGTTAATTGCTTTGTGAGTCCAATACACTGTTAATAGAAATTTCATCTGAATAAATACTATGAAAATAGGAGGATTAGATAGTTCATGATTTTCTAATTTACCTTAATTTGCATTCAGTTTGAATTGCCAGAGCTGAATGTGTTCTGCTTCTCAGCTAACAAAGGAGTGTAGAAAACCTCCCCTCACCCTGGAAACCCAGCGGAGATGAGTGGCAGAACACAAGCTCCCAGCCACCAGTGGTAAATACACCCTGCTGTGACTGCAAGCATGTGTGCAGCTTGGTCCTTGGTCTGCAGTTTCCCTCTGCCAGGGATATAGTGGAGATCAAGTATTCCTGAGGATCTGAGCAAAGGGCTCCCACAGAGCAGAGGTGTAAAGCCCTCTGCCTGATGGATTCTTAGATCCTGTCACAAGACTAAAACAGCCCTGGCTGATTTCTCACCTCACAGCTTCTCCTGTGGGAAAATGGTAAAGCGCCACACTATGTGGTGGTGACTCCCATAAAAACACCTTTAGTGTGACTTGATTCTCCATTATTTTAGGCAGTGCCATCTCTTCTTCCAAGTAACAAATATCTTCCATGCCTGTCCCTTCTCTTTGCCACTTCTTGTAACAAAAAAAAATGTGCACATTCAAATAAAATAAAATAATAATTCAAAATTGTCGTGGTTTAAGCCCAGCCGGCAACCCAGAACCACGCAGCCGCTCACTCACTCCCACCTCTTCCTCCCCCCGCTCCCAGAGGGATGGGGAGGAGAATTGAAAGAATGTAACTCCCACAAGTTGAGATAAGAACAGTCCAGTAACTGAGAGATAACACAAACTACTCCTGCTACCACCAATAATAATAAGGGAAATAACAAGGGGAGAGAATACAACAGCTCACCACTTGCTGACCAATACCCAGCCCGACCCGAGCAGTGATCTAGCCCCTCTGAGCAACTGCCTCCAGTTTATATGCAGGGCATGAAGTTCTGTGGTATGGAATACCTCTTTGGTGAGTTTGGGTCAGGTGTCCTGTCTCTGCTTCCTCTGGCTTCCCCTCCTCCCTAGCAGAGCATGAGGTTCAGAAAGTCCTTGGTCAGAGTAAACATTACTGAGCAACAACTAAAAACATTGGTGTTATCAGCACTGCTCCCAGGCTAAAAGTCAAAAACACAGCATTGCACCAGCTACTAAGAAGGAGAAAAATGACTGCTACTGCTGAACCCAGGACAAAACTATTTTATAATTCAGATTTATGAATGTTTTTAGGAAGAAGCATCCATGCTGTGAACTACATCTATATTTTTTTTTCTATTTTGCCTAATCAAAATCCTATTCACTAATAAAGCCCTGGAGAAATAAAAATTTAAAAAATAAAAATAAATGACAGGTAAAGTAAATAAAATAAAATTAGAAGACCCTAAACCCTACCTCTTTGTTCACACTTAAAGTCTAGCTGACTGCAAAGCCAGCTGGGAAACAAAGATACCTGTTTATTTACTGGAACAACAAAGTTTCAGCAAGTCTCAATCTCCTCAACAGTCCCCTTTTCTATTAGTATATAGCTTTATCTCTGTCAGCACTTCATTGTGCTTTGCCTCTTTGTGCCCATCACACATACCTCACCTAAGTGCCACTGAAGTAGCATTCTGGTACAAAGAAAACCACTACATCCATCAAAGTTTTACTCACATTCACTCACTCTTCCTCTACGTTTAGCTAATTGAAGTGAACTGAATAGCAAGTTGAGTGAAGTTTTAGCTGGTTTAATGTGGTTTGGTTTTAATAAAGTATTTGTGTCCAGTTATTAAGAGAAGGCCTGAAACTCAGGATCGCTTGGTTCTACCCCCACCTTGGTCTTCTGGTTCATGATGTGAACTAGAGACAAAATACTGGTTTTGCTAACTTTCACTTTTCCTTAATACCATTTACATGCTTATAATAGTAATCTTCTAAAGCATAATTAATTATGTGTGTATAACATCTGAACTCTCCCTCTGAAAGGTGCTACGTGTTATTTAACCTTGAGTTAATTATCACTATTTATTATCACAAGTCTTATAATCAGAACTACTGAATAACCTTATTCCTATTAACTCATCATCTAAATATCAATCATTAAGAAGGTTAGAAACATTATTAATAACAAATGTATCTTTTTGCCTTTACTGCAGAACTTACATGGGGAAAAATGGAGGGGGGAGGGAGCAGAAGCAGAGAAATTACATCTTTTCAACAGCAGTGTATGTTACTAATTCCTCCACTTCACATCTGCCCAGAACAACTCAAAACAACACACACTGTCTTTTGTGGCACTACACAGTAGCATCCCAGACAGCTTTGTGTCGTGTGAGCTGCTGTTTCAGTACATATTTCAGCAACACAGAATCACCATTTGACACTAATCTCCAATTTCTCACTGCTGGGAACTCATTTGAGTAAGACAGTGCATCAAAACATCTTTTTACCTTATACTGAGTAAGCTTTCTAGCAGTAATAAAAGAAAACTTCAAATTCTGCTCTTCAAAACACAGTACTACTCCACTGGTGGAAACTAACTTTGAACATTAGCTTCTAAACAATGGAAAATGTTCTTTAAAGGAAAGCTTAGCAGAACTTTTTTCTTTCTAGTGTCTTGGGGTCTGCATAGTGTCACATTTTAACTGTTTAATATTGAATTTTCTTAATTTTCTTCCCCCCATATAATTTGATTATGGAAACTTCATTAAGAAATGGACTGAAATTTTCTAAGTAAGTTAAAACTCAATTTCACTATATTGCTATATTTAATCATGAAGGCTAAATTTATAGAGAACAATCCTTCAGAGGCAAGTCATTTTCATAACGTGAGCTTAGTAAAAATCTGGATTAACAAAATTGCTAAGGGATTTTTTTTTTTCTCCCCTCTTGTAAATAAAAACCCACAAACATAAAAAAATCCAGTTTTGTTCATATATTCTTACAGTACAAGCTCAGGCATACAAAACTGTCTTAGTTTTCTGCTTAAAAGGAATTATCACCTTGATCATTATGGGTTAAAAAAAGGGGGGGGGGGGGATGGCAAAGAGAACTACTCAGATATTCCCATTCTGCGCTACTATTAATCTTAACTGTGTTTTTAATATGCCTCTGTGCCTGCATTCCAGTGTTTCTGGTGTCCTCCATTTTCAGCATTTTGTGTCATCAACAACAGGAGTCTAACCTAGATCAGAAACTGTGGGCTGGCTCTTCAAGGTAAGAGGAGTTCCCACGTCCCTTTGAGCATAATGAAGTGTTCTTAACCATTGAGGTTTATTTGCCCGGTTGACCTTGGCTCTCCCCAGCAGAAATGTGAGTTCTGTGCTTATGTAAACACAAATATAAACTGCTCCATCCCTCTTGAGAAATGACATCCCCCAAAGCAAAATTAACTCATTACAAGAAAATAAAGTACTTCACCTAATTTATTTTCCTTTTTTAGGACTAATGAACAACCCACATGCGACAGATCATACTCATGTCCCCTGAAAGATTACTAGTTGGTGCAGCATTACAGCAATTAGTATCTTATTAGTATTTACATAAGAGAGTTGGTATAGATAAAAAAGAAAAAGACTTCTAATCCTAGAAAACAGATGGAAATTGTATCAAAAAAAGAAGAGACGTACAAGATAAGAGCATTATTATGATACATAAAGAAATGTATCCTAATATAAAGAAATACTGTTTAAGTGCCTCTTAAGTCTATATGAGCCCGTCGAAAAGGCAAGAAGGTTCTGGAAACGAATAAGCTAATGATAACCTTATTTGCTAGTGCCCCTTACATAAGTATCTTACAATAGTTGCATCATTATGAAAGAAGAGAGCGGGTCATCTTGTGAATTAAAAAGTCCCTAAAAGATAAAAACTATATAGTACAATTACTTATTATTCACAATATGAAAGGAGATGCAGGTTATTTGAAGGATCAGCACTCAGATCCATGATATTCAACGTTAAAGTAAATCGTGGTAAGTCTGAACATCAGTACTTAAGTTTGATTGAGAAGACACAGACAATACAGAATACCTGGTGATGAAATGCTAGATACAGCTCAGTGGCAATGTACGCATGCAAGTAAAAATAACCTTACCTAGTACAGTAATAGGCTCTATAATAACAGATAATACATTGCCACACATAGAAGATATCTGATGTCATAATGGACAGTTCTTTAAAAGTATCAGCTTAATGCTCAGTAGCACTCAGAAAGGCAAATAGAAAACTATTACAAGTATCTCAAAAACATCATTATGCCATTGTATAAATTCCTGATATATGATGTCTGGAAATCTCCATGAAATCCTAAACACCTTACCTCAAGAAAGACTTAAAGCAGAACTACTGAAAAGTACAAAAAAATAAGATACACTGTACAGAAGTTTCTAAATAGGAAAGGAAAAATAAAATACAACAAAAAGGAAAAAAAATCCACAAGCAGAGAACACTGATAAAAAAAGAGGAATAACACCAGAGAATATAAAATAATGAATCATATGATGAAGTTGAAAAAAAGCACTATTATTCCATGTTTTTCATACAAATAGGAGGATAAATTTAGGAAGAATCAATCTTGTAAACCCACGACTGAAACCCACAGGTTTGCAACATATGGTTGTAGGATCTGGTGGAAGTCAGTGGCTTCAAAAACACATCGGGGCAGAGTCTGTCATTGCCTATCAGTTATGATGGCACAGATTCCAGCTAAGTAGTGCCTTTCTTCTCTCCTTAAGTCACAGTTAAAACCTGTGAAGTATCCCAAGGTTTAGTAAGCCTCCATTTGTCCTGCATCTTTTATGTTTCCCTAGTGGCCACTATTCAAAAGACTTTATTCAATTGTTGGACTCAATATCACTAGCTTAGCTGGTTTTATGGTTCTGAATTATGTTTCTGAAACCTTAAGCTTATTTTTCTTAAGTTTGTTTTTATTGGTGCCTACCTGATGCAACTGAACTTTGCTATGGCTACTGTTTCATTTATTATTGGATAAGAGTTACTTTGTTGAAAAAGTTAGGACATTTCTCTCCTTCCTTCTTTTTTTTTCCCCCCCTCCATTTATTCTTTGATTTTGCATTCTCATAGCTTCCCAAAGAAGTTATTTAAACTCAATTTTATATGATGGGACAGAAGGAACGTGCTCCTTACCTCACTCTCAAAAATTTGCATCTCTGCAAAGGGGGGTTAAGAGCACCCTGTGCAAGGTCAGCAGCAGGGCAACATTTAAACCAGCATGAGCATACTCATGCAAAACTATCAGAGAACTCAGAGATGTAAATCTGTTTAAAATTTGCTGTATTTCAAAACATGAAAGACAGCATAATGGCAAAGGTCAAGGACTGAAATCAACAGAAATAGATTCTGCCTAAGGCACTGGACATTGTCATCCTGTATTTTCCTCTAAAACAATTACGTACCCAGCCGACTGTTAAATTCCTCCCATCCAAGTCACACATCAGTCAGACAAAACACCAGGACTGCAGTTCCATGGCACTTTAAAACATCTGTCCCTTATCTTCCTCTATAGCCCAGGCTTGGCTGCTCTCCTCTTGTGCCCCAACACCATCACTTGCACAATCCAAGCCTGCTTACAGAGCTTGAACATGCACAAACTAACTGTACTGGGCAAAAAAATGAACAGTTTGTACACATACCACCTCCCAACACAGCTCAGTGCACCAACGAACCGGATTTAAGTGACAGCAAAGAAGGAAACAACAGAAACACTGCTGCTAGAGGAACCACATGCAAATAGTCCGATTCACTCTATTTTTTATCAACATTATTATTATTCAGTGTAAAACAAGACCTTATACTTCCATAACATCTTATTTCCATGAAAAGTCCTTACTAAAGAGGAAAAAGTTGGAGTTTTCCTCATCTTTCCAGAACACTATTCACTTCTCTCTAAACACATATTATTTTGGTCCCACAGATAACTAAAGACCTCCTTGTAGTACAAGGAGATTCTAATTGACTAGCATTAGCAACTACATAAAAATAACTGAACTGGTCAATGAGGAATTTTCTCTGCTACTTGTGCAGTGCATTACAAAGGCATAGGAGACCTGGAAGAGTATGCTACTGTTAAGGTCTCATGTCAGGTTTACGTTTTGTTAAAGAATGTCGCAGCTGTCAGGCAGCTAAATATGATGCAACAGCTAAATATGATGTAACACTGTTGGTCGCGATGCATATCATCTTTGGTAAGTTATTGCGGGACGGGATTCAGACTCAGCCAGCAATCTGAGTTTGATCTACAGAGCTCCATCCTGAAATGGAAGAGATGACTCTTCCACCAAAACACATGACAAGCTATGGGATACCACAGTTAACAATAATATCCTAAATTGATTCACTTAACAGTTACTGTTAGACAGAAAGCCACAAACAGGCAGGGAATTACATCCTTGCACAGCTGTGGCAATACCCTATCGCAGCAGTTTCAGTATTTCAAATCTTATATTTGTTTTAAATTGTGAAAAATAAAGTGTCCTGAAGGGTTATCCAGTTATGGCATGCTGAAATGTTTCGTTTCAAACTCCTACTTGCACTCCTTGGTTTCAGGAACTGTAAACATAAGATGGTGTTTGGGACTATAAAGACAACCATAGGCCACACTCAAGGTTTGCTCTCCCAGCACCCAATTCAGGGAATCCACACACAAACATTTAGAAGTTTTCAGCATAGTTCCCATCAACATACTATTCTGGGACTCCCTTCTTCCCCTTCTCCTTTTTGCCCAATATATCAAACTGAGAGATCCCTGCAAAGTATTTTGGTTTCTCTGGCATCCTGTTATTATCAAGGAAACAGATAGGTTTTTTCCTTCTGACATGCCTGACATTGCAGAGCAATGAGGTGGCAAACCTAGATCCTCCCCTGTTTTGCACCTATTAAACTGTCAGTCATAAGTACAAGGCATTTAATCAAATACAAACAAACATCTCAGACACTAGCTATGCTGAGAAAAGGCAAGAATGCTTCAAAAGGGCGTGCAATTCTTTCAAAATGACTCATCTCGTTGAGCACTGCATTTCAGCAGCTGAGATTTGGGATTTCTTTGCCAGTTCACTAGATGTCCAAGGTTTCCTCTCACATCTGCTGAGAGCTGGATATCTTACATCTAGAGAATTTTACTCAGCTTCTCCAAAGGGAATTTATGTAATAATTTAATTAAGTCTTCCTTTTGTGCAGCTAGCCAGCCTGGGCAATGAATCCGAGGGATCCCAGGGGCACACAGGACAAGTATGTATACATATTTAAGCTGTAATTCTGATGAATTACACCACAAGGATAGGGGAAAAAGAAAATTAAACTAAGGACCATATGATATCACCAGGAACTTTCTGTACTTTCTTGAATTTCTTTCAGTAAAAATGGTGAAAAATTTAAAAATACTTTTGCCCTCAACAAAATACTTCTTCAGTACCAGTAAGAGACAAAGTTAATTGAGCCTGAGGCTCAGTTACGAGGAGGTCTTTGGCATTTCAGGTGTTTGACAGAATTTCCTATTAATGCAGAAGATTTTGAAACTCAGAAGTCTGCCCACAAAGACTTCTAGCATTCCTTACACTTCCAAGCATTTCCAAAGGAAAAGCTTGCCTTAGATTCTCAGCAATTTTCCCCTTACTCCAAAACCAGGTCATGCATCAAAAGGATGCAGGTCTGTAAAACCAAACTCTATTATTGCTATGCTAAGCATACTGGTTTTTAGGACCATTTAACTACACTCGCTTCAGGCTTACCTGAAATTGTAGTCTGGGGTTTACTAATGTTCTTGTTTTATTTTCCTGTCTACTCTCCAGACAATCAGAATATATCTAGCTTGATAGAGTAATGCACACTAAACAATAAGATAATGAAAAAAGTATACATCAAAAGCATGACTGTTCTAAGGATGTGCACTACACACAGGGGCACATACCTGAACACAGATTTATAACACTTACTACTTAAGCGTATGAACAGTGAGTGAACTCTATTCATTTTTATGTGGTCACAAAGGTAGCAGCAGAGATGAAAAGCAATTTTAAGTGTGCTGAAAAACTAGACCTGAAACAACGTGTAGGATACTTTCAGGGACATATTTTAGTAAATCCCTTAAAACAAAAAATAATTTGGCATAGAAATACTAAGTCAATTCTATATTCAAAATTTGTACTTTCCTAACGCCAGTTTTTCCTCCTCTCCCAACATGACCAACTACTACTTCTCCCCTTTCCCTAAAAGGACCTCTTTTAATTCTACACCAAAACTTAACATAAGATAATAAGAATGATTTTAAAAACCTTTAATTGAAAATTATTCTCCATTTCATCTCTTCTAGTTGTAAATTTCTAAATCTAGTTCCCATCAGGATGGTTACAATAATCGGAAGTAGGAAATTTAGGATTTTTTTTATTGAAGCATTTAGTCTCTCTTTTGATTTAAGAAATGAAAAGATATAGACCACTTCCTTAAGGATGGTCAACTGTAATGGTTACTTTTAATAAGCATTATGGAATGCTGATGAAATTTCAGCCTTCCCTGTCCTATTTCATTGTCCTTCCACAGTTTTTAACAATATATGCTTTGTCAGCACTCTTCTTTTATAGCGTATTGCTCTATCCTCTACAACTGTTTTATCTCATTAAATTGGGAATTTGCCTTGTACAACTTGGATATAGGGCTGGTTCTATCTATCTCCTACTTTTTCTCACCTTCCAAAAACCCACTTAATGTCATTTTTGTCTTAAAGCTTCTCAAAATAAAATACAGCAGGAGGGGATACATTGTTCTTCCTTGACAACTGCCGGTGCCTTAGTTTGATAGAGATTTTTCCTGATCTTAAAGGCAGTACTAGCACAGCCAAAATTCACCTGCTCTTCACTTTGTGCATGGAATTTTGTAATATATCTTTGGCTACCAGAAATTTCTACTTCATTACTATTAAGACACAAATGTTATGAGTTTCACCTTTACCTATACTACACTGTCTGGAACTTTTTGCTGGAGCAAGTTTTGACACCCCCATCCAGGCTCCACAACTTTTGAATGTTTTGTTCAAGAGTGGCTCAGCTGGCCTCACACATACACCGTATCTCCTTACTGACAATAATCCTTCAGTGTAAAATGGAAAGGATCACTGCAGTGATATGGTTCAGTCAGCTCTATAACTACAGATAAAAAGCACTTCAAATTTTCTACTGTTTAGAAATTCAGCCAAAACCATGACTGAATTTCCTATTAAAACCTATGGTTTCAGCCTTTTGCTATTTTTAATTATTTGGAAGGGAAAAACCCCTTCCCCTCCCATTTGCTATCAAATTACTTTTCCCCAGGAAAAAATTCTTTTTTTTAAATTGCCAGCACATGCTTTGAACCATGGACAGAACTAGGTAACTTTCTGACAGTGTTTGTAAACGATGAAAATCAAGAACTGCTTTTCCATTCCTATCTGATACACCTTGTGTACACATAGGAGGGGATGGCACTAAGAACTCATATTTAATGAATTTCCATAAGAAATAACAGTCTGCAAGAGTAATGACTTCCTAGGTAGGATACTCCTTTCTGAAAGTTTGAATGTAATAAAGGCATGGGCTTTTCTTCATGCTGCTTGTTTGCATAGGAGAAATTCTGGCCAGTCTGATCAGCCACTATCAGCATTAACCACATACCTAGCATCTGTGTATTCTGAACGTTTCATGAATACTCATCCTCTATTTATTACATGTGATAAAATGTCTTAAAAAGTACAGAGAAAAGAACCGCAAAACATATCTACTCAGTGATGCCAAAATTCTTTTAAATATAATTGTAGTTAAATATACCAGTTGCTTATGTTTAATCTACTGTACTGTGTTGTTTCCACTGCTGTTCTTAAGGTATCACATGCTACAGACATTTTTTCCAAGGCATATGACTAATCTCAACATCTTTGTTTTATCAATCAATCTTGTAATCGCATCAAAACCAATATCAACATAGCTTGGTAGGATCCATTTTCCCTCAGCCAATGCTGTTAGGCATTAATTTTATTACTTTCCTTGTATTAATCACTGCATTATTTTGCTCCAGATCAATATCAGGCTAACAGGCCAGCATTTACCATTTTTTAAACATTGGCACAACATTATCCTTCTGTCTGGCATCTGAACATTTTCCAGGTGAGTTATTTTAGTTATTTTAAAGGACAGTTCTATACAAACAACAAAAATGCCATTGCCAAAGTAGCTTTACTTTGATATTTTTGGTATAAAACTCTAGAATATATTTTCAAGAAGCCTTAGGCATCTAAATCTATACATATTAAAAGCATATATCCAACTTTCTAGTGCTTATGGGTGCCCAGAGCTCCTCTTACAGAGCAAGCACAAAAATGATGCTTGAAAATGTTCAGATTTATGGTCAAGACCCATCAGGGCAAGACTACATTCTGCTCCTTCTCTTGCCGGTCTCACCATGTAGATGAGCTCTGATTATACACCAAAGAAAAGATAAAAAAATGGTGCCCCCCTGCCTACCACCTACCCTGCTGACAAAACACTCTCCAGAGGAGACCCTGGTCCATATCCTCCTCCGGTTGAGGAGACTTCAATTGCTTTTACACATCTCCACAGAGAGTTCCCAATGTTTATACTGTCAGGTACTATGCAATGCCATCTGTTTCTACTATCATGTTTTATATGTACTACGTATGTAGTCACTGAACTAAAAAAGAGGGAAGAAGTCAACCTGACTCTACAGGTAGGTGGAGGGAAGAGCTACACCTCCAGACCCTGTTTCTACCACTTTTCAGTATTTTAGTGGCATGCCCTAGGCAGGGAGTTAGTGGCTGAGAAGAGACTTTTAAAGAGCAATGTGGCTAACTGACTGAAAAACACAGCGTGGGATATGGCAAAAAAATATTGCAGAGCAGTTCGTAACAGAAAGCTAGTGATTAAAAACATCCAGAAAGAAACTGGTCCTACAATTTCTTAAATTATGTTTGCATAGCTATATTCATATATAGATACATATTAATGTATTCTTCTACTTATACACACACACATATATTTATAAATTTTAAAAAAACATGATAAAATTAAAATTGGCATCCCTACAGGACATGAATTGCATTGGAAGTTCTAAAACAAATGAAATGTCATTTTATTTTCCTTCTACTTCTGGGTATTGTACTGCACTGTGTTACATAGAATAACCATCCATGTATATTACTGAAAAAAACAGGTGCTGTTACACTACAGATTTAACATAGTTTATATATCTAGATCAATGAAAGAAAAATATTAGGAAAAAGAAATTTTGTAGATGTCAAGATGAAAAGTTTTGACACTATCCATACAAAATGTATTATGTAAACCTGCTGTTAGCGAAGACAGCAGTGATACAGAGTCAGTAAGAGTCTTAGACCTTGAGCAAAGTTCATATTGTGGTCAAAAACTTGACTTAGAAAACTGCTGTAACTGCTTTAATATTCATACCTCTTTTAGGCCTTCCCCCCAAAAAAAAAAAAAAAACAAAAAAAAAAAACAAAAACAAAAATAAATACTTCTTTTTGGGAATTAAGCTATCTTCCTCAAACAATACAGTATTTCAAATCAATGAAAATTATTTAACTGTTTTCCCCTGAAATTACAGTGTCAGTGACATAATTACAATTGCTCTTTACTTAGCTAATTTTTCAAATTATGGAATATCGCTTGGTTATGACACTCAATTTTATACAGTGCCCAGCAGATTTCTTCTTTCTCTTTACAAAGCTTTTGAAGCAACAATACTAATAAACCAAAATACTGCTCCCACCAGGAGCAGTTTCTGTTCACTTCCTTTCTAACTTTATCACTGAAAGTAACCATATTCTTAGAAACTGCTAATCTGTGCCTAATTTCTTTTTATTATTTCTTTTATTGACAGTTCAGTGAAAACAGCAGCAAAAGCGTATAACAGCTCTACATCACATCAAATAATGTTCTGCACTGACACAAGCATCTTCGAAACTTGCATTTGTTTTCTAACTCTGCCTCAGAATGCCTCAAAGATCAGGTGAACTGGAAGTATCCCTCACATGTCTCTCAAAATGACAAAACTCTGCTCATTTTCTAAGAAATGCTCTGTAATCTATCAAAAAGGAAAATTTTTGTCTCCAACCTTTTCATTCCCCCTACGTAAGAATGACGAGCTGTTTGAATTTAAGTGAATGTGCAGCACAGAAGCATTCCACATGTGAATCCTTTTCTACCTGAGTGTGCTCTATAAAGTGTTAAAATGCTAAATGCTTATCCATTTCACTCACCACTATAACAAATATACATAAATAATGCATAAGAAAAGCACAATATCAAGATTCTCCAAAGAAGCCCCATGTTAGCTAGTTTTATCTATTCTTAATGAATAATGGAATGGCTAGTTTCTCACTGAGTACTCTGCTGGACCACAGTCGCTGATCTAAATAAAATGGAAGTGATATCCCGAATGTAATCACATAATGGTTTGGGTTAGAAGGGATCTTAAAGATCACCTAGTTCCATCTCCCTGCCATGGGCAGGCACAACTTCCAATAAACCAGGTTGCTCAAAGTCCCATCCAAGCTGGCCTTGAACACTTCCAGGAATGGGGCAGCCACAGTTTCTCTGAGCAACCTGTGCCAGTGCCTCACCACTCTCTTAGTGCAGATGAATTTCCACACGCCAGCGTAGAGATGAATAGCAAGTGAGGGATATTCCAGTGATACCAAACCTCATACAAATACTTACTAAATTTTCAAGAAACTCCATCCTTCCTCCAAATTAAAATACCAGTTGAAGCCATGTCTACGCCACATCATTCTCATATAATTAAAAAAAAAAGAAAAAAAAGAAAAAAAAAGTATGCAATTTAAGATTAGAAAGTACAGCTGGGGGGCAGGGAGGACATACAAAAAACTCCACCAACAAAAACTGAAAAAAAGAAGTCTAGTTAACTGATTTTTAGCCACAAAGAAATCCAGACAACAGAACAGGATGAAAAATGAAGAAAACCACTTATTCCAGAAATGTTTGGGAACCTCTTATTGAACCCATATAAAAACAAAAAAGGTGCAAAACATTTCTCACAAAGCTTGTGCAGCTTAAGTTAACCACACCTAGTAATCCTAATTCTATACATAAATTATATGCAAAGTCCCATAACCTTTTAAAAATAACGTATTATTACAACAGCCGCCTGAAAGCTTACTGCTAATTATGATCAGTTACTACTTTAACAAGCTTAGGGAGTCAATATGGTTTAAGAAAAAAAAGCTCAAATACAGATTAAATATGCTGCAAAACTCTCAAATCCGTTATGCTTCAACACAGCCATTTTGTACACTGTTCATATCAGATGAACAATTTATATTGCCAACCTTTAGCTCTTACACTTCTGCTTTCATAACGTTTATATTTGAATTTTCATCAGGTTGAGTCTAGTCATAGCTGCCATATTCCATTATGGTCCAAAGCAAACAGTTACTTGTGGACTCATTATTGCCTGGCTTTAACTAGCATAATGAGTTTGGAACATATTTTCAGAGCACAAGCTTTTAAAAGCAAGTAGTGTGTGCCAGACACAAGGTTTGAAGTTCCTGCTGTGAATACCGGATCTCTTTGTGCCCTCGCTCTTCATTTTCAGATGCTGGCTCACATACATTCATATTCTGAAAGCAAGAGCCATTACCATTACCACCCTGCATGGAGCTAACACGCAGGAAATACAATGGAATAGATATTTGCCATCTTTGACTAACCAATCCCCTACCATTTTTAAAAAAGTGTGTCCTCTCTTGATCAAATTCAGTTTGTGTAACTAATATAATCACTTTAAATACTCCTTTGCTGTTAGCTAGGAAAAAAACAAAAATTCTACTTTCAAATAACATATTTTGTTGCAATAATTTAACCTCATGACCTGCCCCAAGTATGTTACACACCTTGGGAATAGTCATATTTCATCATTGCCCCTTTTCTGGTGACCTACCCTTGTTGTAAACAGAACAGGACAAAACCAAAGACAGGGAGGGTGCTGAGAGAGGATTTGTCTTATTTGCTGCTTATTCTGTAAACAAAAAAAGTTCAAGAGGGTAGATATGTAGATATTTAAGAAAAATAACCACTTTACCTCCCTTGTGAAAGGATGCTCTGAGAAACATAATCCCACTGCAAGCAAGAGCAAAGAGGAGATGGGGAAGAAAAAACCCCAATCATCTTATACACTAAGTATACTTCAGTGGAAGAAAATTACAGAAAATTAATATGCCTTTTACCTGTATAAGCCCTGCGTAGAGGAAAAGCCTGTAATTTGAATTATTTACCTAATAATTATATACAATTTTAATGAGAAAAAAGAAAGAAGATTGAGATCAAGTTTTCTGCTTTCTTGTCTCGGCCACTTTTTCTTTCAAAGGGAGAAAGTCTGAAGTGTCCTGCTTGTAGCCTTGGTAGCAGCTCTATGTGCTGCAATTTAACATAAAATGGAGCAGTAAACAATGCAAAAGGAAGTCCATGCAAATTTTCGCCCACAATTACTGGAGTTTATGAGCTCACTCAGAATGTTATTCCGTGAATTGGTAGAAAAAACCTGTTATTTCTTTCATGAGCATTTGACATTTGTGAACAACAAGGCACCAGACCATCAGGTGGCTAATTTAAGCATTAACAGTCCTTGGCAGGATAGACAGCCAGACTGCATGCAGGCATTGATGACAGCATTTCTAAATGTAGGTTTTAGTCTGTAATCCTATAAATGAACATTCTTTTGTGCAATATTTTGACAAATCAAGGGAAAAAATGCCAGGAAAAATCCAGCAGATAGTATGAGTCACACCTTTCCTAAGCCATTTCAGGCATCTGTTACTATGGGACCATATGGATAAAACAGAAGATGCAGGTACCTTTTCCAGTCACAAGCATTCTAAAGATACACATATGGGTACGATAACGTTAAAAAAGAGACCCTGATGTCATTGTTTGTTAATACTATGTGTTATGCTTACAACAGCTTTTCTCTTAACAGTGTTATGGTTAATTGTTATTCACTGTTGCTCGTTACACTCTCTCACCCAAGTGCCAAATAAAAAGTACAACTTTTCACTGTAAAAGTTGTGGAATTTTTTTTAATTGTGGGTGGGGGTTGGGGTTGCTGTGTGTCCAACAGTAAGCTCCTCATTCCTCACCTATGATTCAAAATTTTGCTACTTTATTAGAAGCTTACTATACTGATAGAAAATGAGCTGGTTCAGCAGAACAGTCTGGAGTTGTATTTAGTTTCCCCATATTTTTTAGAAGGTCACTGAATGATGAATGTGAAAATAGCTGAGATACCATGGGTTAATGGATTATTACCTATATTTGCATAAAAAACACAATAAAATTAATCTCCACTGGTCTTCCATTTGATAGCCAAAGAAAACTGAAGAAATATCACTGCTAAAAAAACCCAAACAATAAAAAACCTCACGCATATTAAATGCTATAAGCAGCATTTGCTCACCTCATGTATTTCTATAGATGGGTTCCAAAGTGTTAGCAGACCTATAAAGAATAACAAACTCTGAGGCAGAATAGCCCCTGCTGGTACTACGTATGTCCAACTGCACTTCGGAGAGAGATGCCATGACTAAAATCACAGTTTTAAAGACAGATATGTGAAACAAGGCACAAATCTGGGGAGGGCTATTCATCTTCCACATAAAGATCATATAATTAAATAACCAAATTACAGTATATGAATTGCTTAATATTATGGTGCCTGCACTTTAATCATAGCATGATGTATCACCTTATGAGTTCTAGAAGTACATGCCTGTTTTACTGCCTTTTCCCATCTTGGGCATTTCAGGAATGTAACGGTAAGAATTTTTTCTGATCTGAAGGTGCGAACGAACTTGAGCAAGCGTAAAACCAGGAGAATTAAAAAAAATTAGAGAAAAGTGCCATTTTTAGGCACCTCAAAAGCTATCAAAACCAGAGAGCAAAGTCTAAAATAATGTGCCATTTAAAATGCAAGATCACATATAATTACATATAGATTTGCGTGTCAGATTTTCAACCCAGTCGGGCTAAACTGGCTGCAGAATTAGTAACATTAAAGGAATTTGTGACAGTATTTTGAGGAATATCCAAGCCTTGCAATTATTTACCACTACATTGTTTGTTGGGTTTTTCTAATATGCATTTTTTCTTTTCTGAAGCCTTTTGAAGGTTTTGAAGTGTTCTTTTGTTTTTCTTTAACCTGTTTTTCTTTGATTTGCATGCATCTTTTCAGCCCTGATGCAAGACTCTGCTGGTTTGGATTCAGCAGAAATGTTAACGCTGTCAGTGCTTTCTCATTTCTTCCTTCTTCTCTTCCTTCCATCCTGAAAGTTTTAAAATATATTATTTCCTCTCCAACTTTCTTATCAGTAAACCATATGCAGCGCTCATGATGAAAGCTGTGCTACCACCTCCAGTCTTACAATGACAGTTCTAAGAGAAATCAGCTTTAAATCAATTACAAGATCAATCAACCCCCGTGTACTTTAAATTCAACAGGATCTTGTGTTTGAAAATATCCACTGGAAAGATGGTTTGAAAACATACACAGACTACTATCTTCTTTCTCTCAGTTGCAATGTCTTTTTATCATGATAAGCAATGACACTTGAAATATGAATCTGTATCTCACAGCCTGAACAAAGTTAGTGTCTCAGGACATTTAAGGGGGGGGGGGGGGGGGAAGAGAAC
>JAOEHY010013325.1:0-35685 GCA_025447955.1 Psilopsiagon aurifrons | reverse complement strand
AAGAGGAAAAGGGGAAATCAGTGATTTTCTGTGAAGAGGGGGGAAAGAGGAAAAGGGGAAATCAGTGATTTTCTGTGAAGCACCATATGGCCTGTATTTTAAGCTGGATATCACCTCGCTTTCAACAAATTCTTTTCAATCTGTTTACCACACCAATTGAAGAGCACTAAAAGTAAGCAACCATGCACTCATTGTATTTAACTCAGTGATACATCAGGCTGATAGTTACAAGTCAGTCTCAAGTACCAAAGGTTCATCTAAACCCATAACTTTCTAATGTATTTATTCTTTTCAGCCATCTGCATTAAAAGGATCTGCAAAATTTTTTGAACAAGAGCTAAATGTTATAATTCAGTGTTCCAAGCATGAGTTTAGACCTCGTTCAAAGTTGGAAGAGACAAGTTGAATTAGTGAAACTTCTTAAGGCAATGCAACTTAAAGAGCTGGCTTCCAGGGTGTTGCAAAAAGGAACAAGAAAGCATCTGCAGTATCAGCAGACTCAGGCTGAGCAACTCATGGGACAAACTTACTAAGGTAGCTGGGTTTTACGTTTTTACTGCAGGACAGCACTTGTGGAAATGGCCTGATGCAAGAAGCTGCAGAAAGACTTAAGAACTTACTCTCAGGCAGCTATAGTAAGAACACGTGAGAAAGTTTTTAGCAAGTTCTGAACCATAAAATTGAATTATGGAAGACAGACTCAAGAGCCACACTGGTGTTTGATATGAAGAGTTGCTTCTCTTTAATGTCATTAGGTAACATTGCTTGAGATACTACAGTTTTATATAACAGTGTAACATCCATAAGTTTCTACATTTCCAGTTTGAGACAAATACTTAAAATTCATAGCTTTTTTGCATTACAGAAAGTGCAAGAGGTTTATATACAAGACTATTGCATGACTGGCTGAATTGAGTGCTAAGGCTGTGTTCAAATTGACTCTTAGCTCTTCAGCAGCTGATTAGGCAATTTGATTTAACAATACTAGTTCAAGTTTATACTTGGTATTATCAGAAAAACCTCCGACACACCAGCAATCCCCACTGGCCAAGAATGCGGCTGTTATAGTCAGTTATAGCCAACTGATCCGGAGATCTGTTAGTAAAGAGATTCCTTAGAAAAGGCAGTTTTCAAGAAATGGAAGACTACCACACACTAATGACACAGAAGTGGTAGATCTGTTCACAAGGAATCTAGGCCTGGTATGAAGCCATGATTGTCTTTTTGCTTTCTAACACACTGGAAACATGTCACACTGCACCGTGTGACAACTGAAACTGAGCAACATCAGGGACATTCACTGAGATATATGCAAGAAGCCTATCTGCTTGTTCCATTTGTCTGCCAAGCCACATTCATAGAAAAGTAATCCTAGTGGATTTCCCTCTCTGAAAAAAAGATC
This sequence comes from Psilopsiagon aurifrons, assembly GCA_025447955.1. Lineage (NCBI taxonomy): Eukaryota > Metazoa > Chordata > Aves > Psittaciformes > Psittacidae > Psilopsiagon > Psilopsiagon aurifrons. The sequence goes on along the minus strand of JAOEHY010013325.1, from coordinate 34,283 downwards.
CCCATATTAGCACCAAGAGAACAGTTAGTATCTGTGACTACTTCAATGTTCTGCAAGAAGTGTTTCAACTTATCTGACCCTACAGTGTAGACCTCTAATACTCCGGACTCTCACATCTCTGTTACAGACTCCATAGTTAGTCCCTTTATTAAACATTCATGCTAGAATGATAATTTTACTGTTAAATAGACAAATATTAGATTTATTATTTTTCCTTTCCATACAGTTTACATCTTTGGCTCAGAGACCAAGTCATAAGACCAGTCACCAGTTAGAGCTCAGTAGTATCCACTTAACTGGGTGCTGCTGTGTTAACAGGCAAGTGACCTAGATTAAGTTGTGGAACTTTAGCTACTAATTCAATTCCCTTCTTCACTTCTTCCTCAGGTACATTCAGTTCCTGTAGTTTAGGACAGTAAGTGCTATAGAAAGAAGAATTGCAGTGACCATGTTTACATGACCTAGTGTTCCTAAGCTTTTCTGTGGAAGACTGCAAAGAACTAAAGTAAAATTAACATCCACCAATTTGAATTTGGGTCTCCAAGTCAAACTCAAGTCCAACTCTCCATTTGCTTTGCCCTGAATTATCATCTTCACAGCATGTTCTTTGAGAGTTTGTTTCAATCCACCTGGAAGTATTTAGATTACAGACATCATGGAACAGCAGCAAGAGTGGCAGACAGCAAAGTGAAACGTAGAAAAATTATGTTGAGAAGAGATCCAGTTACTCCATTTGTCCTTTTCCGGTTATACCTAGTGTGAGGAAAAGGATGCAGGGTTAGGATAGCTATAAGTGATAGCTTTATTGTTCAAACATGCTTAGAGCCACAGAGAATAAAACTAAAGAAATTAGCAGCAACACTTGTCTTCTAAGTCTTCCCCTCATACACTGTCTGGCATCTAACAGAAGTGTGGCAGAGAAATAGAATTGCTAGTTTGACATTACATGTTCTTAAGTCAATGGTGCAAAAGTTAGAGTTACATTAGTTTCTAGTAACCAAAGCCCTCACAAGAGCGCTTCCTCTGTTTTTGCTCCAATTCACCCAGAGTACAAACCTGCAATTATTCAGGGGATTAAGCTTCAGAAATTTGTATGGGGTGCTGTGCTCTAACACTCTCCTAGAGAGATATCTGAAGGAATTTAGTCAGCCCCTCTGAGTTTTGCAGTACATAATTACACATTAACTTTCCTCAAGGAAAAAGTTCAGCTCTATTGTGGCCTTGAAACCTAAGCCTGTGGAAGAATAAATCTTTATTTCTAAGAAAGTGAAGCTGGCTAGGCTTAGCTGGGATGTAGTTATATACAAGTCTAAGTAGAGGATTTCTAGCAGGTGTTCTTCTAGAGACTGCTTGCCATACTTCAGAGAAGCACAAGAGTAGATTTTAGCTAGCTCTTTACCAAGGATTTTATGAATCAATTTCAGATAATGAAGTAGGCTGTCTTATAAGTGAAACACTTACCTGATCTATACAAATGGGTTGCCAAAAGAATCACCAAATGAATCAGAAGGTGGTTTCTGATATTCTCTCTGGGGAAAAAGAGAACATGAACAGCTAGTGGGTTTCAAGTTTTCACAAAGTTCACTCTGCACAGCTGCATCAGCTAGCTGCTGTTCCAGACACCTTCTGGATAGAATAGTGCAGAGTTCCTGTTCAGTATATATTCACTGTACTGTGCTACCAAGAGAAAAGGGCTCTAAAGCTATGTTAGCAGTTATCCTAGAATAAATCAAGGTGTCTTCCATAGAAGCCACATATGATGCCTGAACACTTACTTGGAGCTGAGCCAGCACAGTTATGGTGAGATTTATTTTAACCAGATGCTAAACATCTTAAGACAGCATTCAGGAACAGATCCAGAGTTCTCACCAAGGGCTTCAAGTACCGTGTCCTGAAGGAAGTGATGTACTTAAGACTCTTCTTCCCCCAGGAGGTAATGAACATGGAAGCCTGCCATCTGCTCAGCAAGGGAGCTGCACAGTATGCACTGCTCAGCCTATTCCACAGAAAGGTAAGTATAACCAAAGTGGAAGACTCCTGCAGCTACCTGATTTTTACAGTCTTTTGTAGAAGCTCCCGATACTGAAGAAATTCCTGAAAGCTCTTGCAGTGTGGGGAACTGGTTATGGACCCAAGCCAAATGGAGTCATGCTTTGTTGCTAATTGCACAAGTGCCCTATGTTAGATTAATCATTAGCCCCATATTTACAAGAAATTTTGTTCCACAGCCTCTAAAGCCAGAACTAAGCCAGTGGTCAAACACTGACACCCCTCTTTAAGGAGAGAAAGATTGGTTGGGTTAGTTTTGGGTTAGGTTTTTTTTTGTTTGCTTGTTTTTTTGTTACTACTTACAGATGAGGTACTGAAAAGGTCTGTTTTAGCTTGACTTTCAAACAGGACATCAGCAGGCAGCACACTTTGTTGGGAAACAGGCTTCAGTGGTTCTAAGGAAAAGAAACATACCGCTTAATCACTTAAAAGCTTTAACAAGTCCTCTGCTCTGTCTGAGCAGCACCAGAGCTCATAGAATAGTACATGAAAAAGTCTACATAGAAGTTGCATTGAGTGATCTCACAATTTAATCTCCTGCTTGTCCCTAATGCCGCTTAAGCTAGCTGGGACACTGGACTTCAAACACGGTAGAGTCCTAATTTTCCTCGTTCTATCAAAATAGTTTAGGCACTAGGTGTCAGTGTTTGGCCACTGACATTGATCAATTCTGCAACATTATGAAGGGAGACAGCCCTTCAGCCTCGTTTCAGTAATCACAGAATCGAATTTTTAATTCTATCAAAAAAAAAAAAAAAAAGAAGACCAGTGATCAGTCATCCCAATCCCTGAGCAGCTCTCCAAGAAGAAAAAAAAAAAAAAAAAAAAAATCACTAGATATTTTGGCAGAGACCTTGCAAGCTTCCATGTCATCATGATCTGTACTACTTTGAATGCCAACTTCACTACTAAAATAATTGCTGAAAGCTCCAGAAGCACCTGGAAAGTTTTGCTGCTCTCCTCTTCTTGCTGGTACTGCAGGTGGCTTTGTCAGCTGGAAGTCTTTGAACATTTCCTTGACATCCTTCATCTCTTTATCACCAAGAGGATCCAGAGCAATAAAAGCATCACTTTCCTTCTTGGAAAGCTCCTTCTGAGGAGCAGTTCTAGGTGGTGGCTGAGGTGGGCTGGTGGTTGTTGTTGGCATGGAGGGCAGTACAGACTGGATCTGAGCAGGTAGCGTTGAAGATGGGACCATGCTACTCTGGAAGGGATTCACAGCACTAGATTGCTTCACCCATGGATTTGATGGCATTTGTGCTGGCTGTGCCCAGAGACCAGAGGGCTGAGAAGCTGCTGGTGTAAAGGGTGCAGGCTGGCTCCAGCTTGGCACTGTTTGAGTACCAAAGGTAAATGCCTGAGTAAATCCTGTAGACTGAGCAGGCATCATAGACCCAGGAAAGACTGAGGCAGCCTGGGTGAAAGCAGCTGTCTGTGCACTCCACGGTGAAGTTATTGCCATGCCACCTGGGGAGAGGGTGAGATTGTTGTTATACAGCACTTCAGTGATCAGAAGACCTCAAGAAGGCAGCTATCAATTCCACTGAGGGTACCAGCAAAACATTTTTCATGTACTGTTTGCAAAAATGTGTTGATTTACATTTAAAAATCAAGTCATTTGGGGAGGAGAGCAGGATGTTAACATTTTTTACTTTGCTCCATTTCAGTCGCAGAAGAAAAGAATTGAGATTGATATAATAAAAGCAGGAACTTTTATTACATAGTGCCAGCACAGAAGTGACATGCCTTTGCCAAATAATTACTTCTGTGCAAATGATTGCTAAAGCTCTGTAGCATTGTTACCCTTGCCTCCTGAGTTGACACACTTGAAACTTGGGTACCTGAAGCAGAAATATATTAAAGTTAAAGCAAAAAATGCTGTTGTAGTTAAAGATGCAGAGTTTATGCCTCAATTTGCAGAACTTACTAGTTAAGACAGACAGCACATGGATTAAAGGGCACCACACTGCATGTGAAGGAAAACTAGAACCCCTGTTTTGGTGTTAGCAGGTATCTTGGATGGGAACACCTTCACTTGTTAACTAACCTAGACCAGCCAGTTGAGGTGCTGTGGTATGATTTGTTTTGAAGAGGTCCAGTGACACAGGTCCTGTTTGTGTTACTGAGGTCAAGCTAAGGCTCTCTTTAGTTGGCACAAAGAAGCCTGAGCTAAATAAGTCATCTGATGCATTCTAAAAAGAAGAAAACAACAACAACAAAAAAAAGCAGCTTAGTAAGATGGCATAGCAGAGCACATGCTAGATGATCAAGACCCACCAGTCCAGAGCTACAAGCTTCTTAAACAGCTAAAGCAGAGATGGAGGCTTTGGTGTATCCTTTAGAGACCAAGAGTAAGAGTTTCAAACTACATCGTTTTGTTTGCACCTACTAAGATAAGATGCATGGCATTATAGTAGTTAAAAGTCAACAGCAGAATCAGATTTAAAGGGACTGAACTATTCGCTATCATAATGAGCTCCCCTCTTATCCCCACCCCTTTAAATATTCCTGCTCAGTCTACAGTGACCCCTGCAGTTGTGGCAAGGCTAGCAGCAGAGTTTTGCACCATTTGAGTGCAAGAAAAATGCAGCTGACCAAAAGCCACACTATGTCTCATCAGGCAAGTTGCTGAAATTGCCCTCAGCAGGCAGGTGCTGAGAAACCATATAGATGTCTGTAAGCTAATATTCATACCTTGCTGTTTTGATACACATGCTGATGGGCATAAAGCTATCTTAACAGGTTCAGCATTTATATCAAGTATGAATGTGTATAGCAGCATACTTACCTTTGCAGACCTTTACAGAAGAACGGCAGCATTAAGGAAGAGAGTATATAATTTAGTGATCATAGCTACTATGAAATATTCATGAGTGTAAGAATGTACCACTCCTGCAGAGATGTTAGAGTAAGCACAATAGGTAGAAAGGAAGTAGATGCGCTGTGAAGCTATTTAGCCAATTACACAGTACAAGGAAAGCAAAGATTCCTTCACCCAGCTTCTGAGTAACAGCATGCATATCACTATTAATTACTTGAACATTGTTCACCTTGACAGACCTCCTTCCTCTTCCTGGTTTGGTGCTTTGTGGTGGTGGGCTAATTGTTATGGGCTCATGTGACATGAATTGCATATTGCTTTCAGAATCCAGCTTTATTCCATTCTGCAGAGAAACTTCTCTGAAAGGGCCTTCCACAAACAGGTTTGATAGGGTTTTAAGAGCACCATTCTGTTCACTCTCTGGCACCCCATCTGGAGTTTTTGCTGCAGGTGACTTACTCTCAAGTGGCCATTGGTATGTTAGGGCTTCTTGTTTGCTAGTTCTATTAGAGATCTGGTCAAACTCTTTACCAAAGGAGTCAATATCACCACCTGAAGGATCGTTACACACCGGTGTCAAGGTATTCAGACTTTCCTTCTTCTGATCAGATTTTAGAGAATCAAATGAAGATGGTGCAGATTGGTCTGGCTGTGCAAAAGGATCATCACTGAAAGGGTCTGGATTGGGTGTAGGAAAAAAGCTGAGATTGGTAGAGAAAGAACTCTCAGGCAAGAAGGGTGGCTGTGGCTTTGGTGGTAGAAGAGAGGTTGTGTTGCCATTCAAGAAGAGATCCTCTTTTGTAAAAGTCTGTTTGGTTTCAATTTCAGAATTTAGATCCACTAAAAGAATCTCTTTAGCTTCCTATTTGTCCAGAAAGAAAAACAGAGTTAGTTTTACGTAGGACTTGCTGCATAGTATACAAATTCAAGGAAAACAGCTGCAAAAAGATAGAACCAATGTATGAAGGCATTACACCAAGTATTCAGTCTAACAGAGAAGTTGCCCTAAAGCTTAATCTTGCAAGTTGTTAAGGCAAGTGCTGTTGGCTGGCATCAAGTCACAGCTACTTGCTTTTAACATGGAGATCCTGAAACTACCCAATTTAAAATCACTTAGTTAAGTGGCAAATGCTTGTTCTATGGACTAGAGACTAGTCATCAAGCATTAATTACACCTAAGCTTTCACTGGAGTCAAGAACTCTCGAGTTCTAGTCCTTTGTTTTGACAAGCTGTGAAATTATACTACCTTAGTGTGATTCCAAATTGCAATCTCGGCCTGAGAGTAAGATTGGAGAGCTATTTGACAGTGGAAGATATTAATATGCTACCACTCCATCAAGCAGGCAATAGAAGGGTAAAGACTTGGTCACTAGCTGGCTTAACAGCACCGACTGTATCATGCCTGATAGTGCCTTACAGAGTCAGAATAAACTGGTAAGATTCCAGGGGTCATACTGAGCTATGACAAGATTTATGCACATTTCTTCTGTGGAGTTGAACCACATCTTGAACTAGGGCTACTGATCAAGAATGGCTCCAAGTGACTTACTTAAGGGTTCACTTGTCCATAAAGATGAGGAGGATATCTTTATCTGGGAGTGTAGTGATAAGCTGAGGAGTAATGGTTTTAAAATGAGAATAGATGTAAACTAGATATTAGGAATAAGTTCTTCACTGTGAGGGTGGTGAGGCACTGGCACAGGTTGCCCAGAGAAGCTGCAGCTGCTTCATCACAGGCAGTGCTCCAAGGCCAGGCTGAATAGGGCTTGGAGCAACTTGGTCTATTGGAACGTGCCCCTGCCTCTGCTAGGAGGGTTGGAAATGGATGATCCTTTGCTTTCCACCCCAAATCCGATCCATTCTATTATTCTATGACTAACAATACAGTATTATCTCTGTCATGAAGTTTCAAGTGAATTCTGCTGGATAAAAATGACATGACCTACTCTATTCAGTAAGCAGATACTATTAAATACCTTAAACAGTAGTACACCAATAACTAAACAGATAACTCAGTCAAATCAGAAACCAGGATTAACAAAATAAAGCCAGATCTTATTACTTGAACTAAGTTTGCTCTCAAAGCATAAGCCAGGAAAGCTGAGCTAGATTCTACTTACTGTGGGACTGCTCATATCAGGAGGTGTTGACATATCCCCAAATAAGTCCATCTGGTCAACTCCCTTGAAGCCAGAAATATTGAAAGAATTGGTATCTGTTATAGTTCTTGCAACAGCAAGAGTCAAACATCATGCAGATCTACTATAAACTCATCTATAAATACTGCAACTTCCACACAATATGGAGACAGCCAGTTATGAACTCCTTAGTGGCATCAGCATGAAGTTCTAAGGTTTGACCTACCAGTTTCATTTTGTCAGCTTGTTCAGCAGGTGGTGCTTCGCCACCACTCTGTAACAGATGGATATCTGTGTCAGCAACAATAGCATTATCAAAATTTGCCTTAAGCAAGGGACTTGCAAGCTTCAAAGAGCAAGTGATGGAAAGAGGAAGTATAAGCTATATCGATACCCAGTTCTGTAGGCCCCTTTTACTCTCATTTAAATGTAAATGGGCACCTCACATTGCCTCCATATTGCTGGCAGTGTAAAGGAAAGTCAAAAGCTAGATGTGTCCAGCAGCATACCTTAACAAGTGAGGCTAAGTTGGAGTGACTTACCTCAGTCTTATCTGCTTCTTCACTCTAAAGAGGAAAAGAGGGCTTTTAGCACCCAGACATAATGTAGAATATCTAAAGCTTTTCACTTTGGAGAGCTTACCAGATCTAGGAGGTAGTTAAACTGGTGATACAGTTACTAAACAATAGCTTCAAGTGACCTTAGATTTAGACAGACCTCAGAGACATATCTAATAAGAGCCCAATAGTCAAGCCAAGGCAAAGCTGAAGCAAGCTTTATTTCTATGAAGACTAATGCAGTTTTCATAATTTTACTTGCCTTTTTCTTGTCTTCCTCTTGTTTCTTCTTCATATTATATATTAATTGAAAGAGGTCCTTAAGATCAACGACTAGAGGCTCAGCCTGAAAAAGAAAGAAGCAGTGCAGTAGGCTGAACTTCCCTAAATGGTGAGATAACAGGAAAAGCAAGAGTCTAAAGGATTGTCTAGTCTACATACAAGAGAGCTTATGCAGAATCCAAGGGTAATAGATCACAAACAGCTTTAAACTGCTGTTAACTCCATATTGAAAGTTGTATTTGTGGTACGCCATGTTTTTGCTAAAATGTTATGGCACAAGATTTCATAAGTGCATGGCAATTTCTAAACTTATTTCCTTGAAAGCGCGAAGTTTATCCAAGCCTTTTGGTAGTCTCATGAAGAAAAGTGTTTTGCATCCATCTAACACTGAACCTGGGGAAAGCTTCTGTAGTTAATACTACATTATTTTAAACAGGATGCAAATAGTAAATAAGGAAAACAAGTTTAAGGTAAGATTATCATCACCTCAAATGCATAGAGCAGATACAAATATCACTTAAAGCTGGTATCACAATGACAATTTGGTGTGAGTTAAGATTACAATTTATCATGAATTAGAAAGGCACTCCACTCCCTGCACAAGCACTAACAAGAATGTTTTGAGTCATTACTGAGGTAGTGGCAGGTTCAGATATATTGATTTTCAACTTTTGCTTGAGGAATATAGCAGCTGTGTCAATGCCTAGAGCATGACAAGTCCACCTTTTCAACTACTACCATTGGCTGAAGCAGAGAATCTGGTGAACAGATCTCACTGTTTATGTCCGAGCATCATCCTTTCCTAATTGAGGGGTTTAGGACTGCCACTGCTGGGAAAGCCATTTCAACAGTTACCAACTTTGGCAAACAGTACAGCTGCAGAAGCCTTCACTTCTCAGCTAGACAAGTTTCTGTTAAAAAAAGCTAGCAGGAAGTCAAGAGCATCTACAGCTTGGTTAAGCTTGCAGGCTGACAAGTAGCACCCCATGGTGAAAAGCTCTGAGAACAGACTCAACTCCAGAGAACACACAAAGCTTTTGTATTTAATCTACAATTCCAGTGAAGCCAGTATAGCACAGGACTCAAACTAATAAAAACAGGCTTAAGAGAAAATGTTACATGCTCCAACTAGGAGGCCCTCAGTTCTGCCTGTAAAGGGTCAGAAGCTGCCAACAGGTTCTCCAGGAGGACAGGCAGGGATGTCTGTGGAAACATTACTAGCTTTGAAGATGTGGCTCATCAAGTCATTATAGTGACTATTGTAAAGACATCATAAGGCATGCTAATAAATTATAAATATCTAAATTAGGTTCAAGTCATTAAGGAAGATGCATAATATCCAGCAGTTATTCCAAGTAGCTTGTTTCCAATACTGCTTTATGTACAGATTCTCTTCAGGGAGACAAACCCTGCATATAGGATCTCTGCATGGGGAGGAACTTATCATAGAAGGATCAGAATGCCTCCCAGAAGCAAGTCCAGGAAAACCAGACCTACCTTTCACCGGCCCCAGAAATAGTATTGCAATTGAGTAAGTCTGTTTTCACTGCTGTGCAAGATAAAGCAGCATGTGAACTAGACTAGTGGAGTTCTAATATACTTCCTGTTAATTCTGAGTGAATCTTTGGCTATTTCACTCAAGAAATAGCATTCTCATTGAGAATAACAGGACACTATATAGGAAAGCCTATGATAATGTCTCTCATTCACCTCACTAATGATTACATGGACAAATTAAGCAAGGTTAATTATAATAAGCAAGGCTACTCGAGTTTTTTTCCTCTGGACTACAGAAAAGCTGAACAAGACAGGAGTCATTGGTAATACAGTCAATTCCTACTGCTCTCCTTCAGAAGGAAAGTCGCTTCTTCTGTGTTGGTATTCCCCTGTACCTTACAGGGCCACCAGCAAGGTCCTACGCTTATCACACAATAGTATCACTTATAGCAAGCAGAAAAGGGTGTCTGGTCCATACCTGTTGAGCTGTTTTTATAGCAAAAAACTGGTGTTGGCCTTCTCCTCCACATATATAGCCAAAGGCACGGTTGTCTGTCACATCCCGAGCAATAAAGGAGATTTTGTTTACTGGATGTTCATACTCTATGACCTAGGATTGGGGCGGGGGGAAGGGAGGGGAAATAGTTTAAATTGCTAGGGACATAATAGCTGATTTTCTCTGTAATTAAAATGTTTAAGACAGTTATAAGACTTCAGTTCAAGACTCATTTGTCAGACTTTGACTAACTACAATAAGACATAGTTATCTTTCTGGCAGAAGGCATTGCTGGCCATTTCACAAGCCACTTTTCACATGTGGAAAGGTGGACGTGATGCCATAAGGCATCTAGTTAAGATGGTCTAACTTCCAAGTGCCTCACATTCTTTAAGAATCACATTAAGAGAGTAAATAATATCTTACCCCAGTTTTCTCATCTATTATTTTGATACCAGAGAGGGAGATGTTCATCCAGATCTTCTGTTTGTGTTGACCCTGAGAACGGGCTGCTGCTGCCATTCCCTAGAAAAGGATGAATATCAAAGAATTGATGAGATTTATGTTAGATTGAGTTTAAAGCTGTTCCCTTACATTCCCCAGGAGGCCAAGGCTGTGACCATATTAGTGCTAATCTAGTTATTCTTATGCAACTGTACAATTCAAGCAGCATTTCTCTTGAACATATGCCTGACTAGGTTTGAGGCAATACCTCAGAACTAGGCTATGGTTCCCCTGTAAATGATTTAGAGTTTGAAAACTTAGTTCACTAAACTGCTGCAGTATCAGCACCTTTATAAGCTTTCTCAGCCTGATTTGAGGCTACGTGAGTGTTATGAACTTCAGAAGTAATTTTTGTTGCTGCAGGCTCATTCATTATTTGGCTTATTTGTATCTTATTTGTGTCACTACTGCCAAAGGATGCCAGTTTGTGCTTTGAGGTCAGTGTTAAAATTGCACAGCTCCTCCCTCTCTATCCAAAACCCAAGCACACTGTGATCAAGCTCATACTATTAGCATTCATACTGGACACCTACAAGAGAGCCAAAGGAGCATTCCCAAGCTACTAGAGAAACACTGTCCTTTGAGTAAGGGATTACAGCCTTAGAAGTAACATGCATCTAGGATGTGCTGTTGTTTTACCATGTTACCATTAAGCTGCATTGAGCTTGTGCCAAAGTAATAATTTGATCTGCTTTCTGAAGGTTACTCAGAAGATGTTCCAGACATGCCAGCTCAAGCACTTACCTTCAGCTTCATCATTGAATCCTGACTCATTTTGTCTCCTCTTGCCTCTGGGACATCATCAATGCCAATCAGTTTAGCTTTATATCTTATGCCATCACCTTTGAATCTAGTCAACAGAGATTCATCTGTTTTTTCTGACCCTGGAGACAGAGAAAAATTTGTTGGGTTTTTTTGTTGTTTGTTTTGTGGGTTTGTTTGGTTTTGGTTTTGGGTTTTTTTTTTTTAATAAAAAAGAAAAGTTTATGTTGGGCTTTGAGTTCCTAAACAAACAAAACCATCATGGAGGTACATATTAAAACTGTCCTTTGAGTACAGGCAATTAACAGTCCTTAGTCCTTCCAGTACCCTGTGCATGGCAAGATATTTACTCCTTTAAGGTCACTGTACTCTCGTAGAAACCGGCCACAATTCAAGGTGTGGAGCCCAGTGCTTAATATTTGGGGACTTCAGAACAATTGTTTGCCACTTAAAAGACTGAAACATTTATAGGCAGCAGCCAAATAGATACAAGTGCTAAGGAAAACACACCAAGCAGAAATGATACTTCCCATGACTACACTTGCTGCTCAGTGTCCTTTTCAGATGTTTGTACCTAGTCAGATCTCTTCTTGGCATGGAAGAATTTCCTAGTTCCTGTGCTAGAAACTTTCTACCAGCACTATTATTTCTACAACAAGTCCTGGTACCCCCATCCCTGTAGTAAATTGGGATGTAAGCTAATTTACTATTTCAGCTGTTGCCATTACTTCTTAGAACTGCCTGTTTTTCTTCTCTGCATGCTCAACATACTTTGTGTACCTCAGCATGTATTTCTCTATGAGGTCATTATATTTACATGAAAATATTTAATCTGGATCTACAATAACTCCCATGAAATGAGCTTTCTAGCTCTTTTGGACAGGAGTCTGTATCTGTATCTAACACATCACTCCTTCTCTGGAAGGAAGTGAGTTCAGGTTCAGACTGACAGCTACCTGGATGGTCCTGGATCTGGTCACCTCCCTAGAAGGCTTTCTCTTCTCTGGGCTTTTAGTGACTTAGGCTCAGGAAATGAATCATTTAACAAGTGGAGCTGAGAACTTTAGAACTTAGAGATGGAAAAAAAAAAAAAAACCCACCTTTCAAGATAAATCCTACATTTCAGTTAGATTACTTTTACTAGCTTACTTACTAACTCTCCCAGTCAGCTTGAAACTTCCAAGTTATTTACCTATGTTGTGAACATGATTGTAGTTTTAGGCAAGTGAAAGATTAAGCACACTGACTGGAAGAGGCGTTCAAGAGGTAAGAATTTCTTACCTTTCTTTTTCTCCTTCTTTGAGGGTTGTGCTTTTGGTGGAGTCTGCTGCTCAGGCTGGTTATTGGTAGTTGTAGTTTCAGCTTCAGTAGACATGATGAGAGGGTGGTCAGGTATGCTTGCTTTAGCTTTAAAAAAAAATATCAAAAAAAACCAATTAGTAGGCAGACATAATATTTTACATTAAGAAAATATTAAGTTTGTTAGTCCAGCTTTGTTCTGCTGGACACCAGGGCCTGCTAATACCCGGAAGCTTCAGTAGTGATCATGCAGGAAGCCCAACTCAATATCTATAGGCTACAGAGAACATGAAGTCATGTCCAGTAGGTGATGAACCCTCAGCTCAGTAATACTTAATCAGTAGATCACATTGACCTACATCCACAGGCTGTACTTGCATCACCCTGTTTTAATCTGTCAACTTTTAGCTTTTTACCCTTTAAAGCTATTTATAGAACCTCAGATATTTTCTCTATTCTCCTTCAGCACTGTCAGCTGTATCTCTGTAGTAGGATAGGAGAGAATGCAAGAAACAATTGCTGGGATCTGTTTCAAACACCCCTAAAGATGACACCAGAACATCCCAAAGAAGCCACTACATCTTTTTCATGTTTCTACAACTAATGGAAGTTTGAGGCTATACTACCCCCAGTGCAGTCTGGGGCTGCAGACAGACTGCTCCAGGAAAAAAACCCAGCAACAGAACCAAACTCCAAATTCAACCAACAAAAGAAAGCCCCAGAACAAAACCTGAAACCAAAACCCTACACCACTGTCTTAACACAAATAAAATAACCTTAGATTTATTTTTTTTTTTTTTTAATGAAACCCCTGCAAGTAAACAGGTAGTATGGACTAGTATGACAACTAGTCATAGCCAGGAGACCTTTTTGCCTCAGAGATACAATAACCTTAAAAAAAAAAAACAAACAACAACAACAAAAAAACACAAACACTGCAGTTACTGTGATTTATTCCTACTCAGCTGAAGCATTGATTCACATTTACCAAATAGAAGGACTCACATTGTCTGTATGGAGTTCTGAAGACCTATACCCAGCCATAAAGAACTGAACATTCACACTTGCTATGGAAAAAATTCCATGAATCTTCTGCTTGCGGTATTGCAGTGGCTTTGGTTAGTCCCTTTAATTTTAGGGTGACAAATGAAGTCAAGATATTGTTCAGATTATTAATTAGATGGGCTACCCTCTACTAGTAATTTCCCCTATATCCCAGCAAGCAGCCAGAGATCAAACCACCCCTTTCACTCAGCTCACCATTTGAGACGCACTGTGTACACACATGCAAGTGCTGAAGCATTGCATATACTCTAGCATTAGAAACTTGTAATTCCCAATAGCATATTCCTCATTTGCCTTAGTTACAGCTAATGCTTTATCCATTCCTCGGAAGTTACTTTTAGGGTTGTGCTCCTGCCTTCCCCACTTTCCCCTATTACTAAGTCAATAGCTACAGACTGACTTATCCAACTTGGCCTTAAGAGCAATGGATGTCAACACTTAACTGAATCTTGACATAGAAAGAACAGAAATTCCTAGGTCTCCAAGAGAGAATTTCACCCTGAAAACCTCCATTTCCATTTAGCCAGGAGGAAGGCCTTCAGCTGTTAATATATGCCAAGTCAGATCTAGCCACTCTACCAGATGCTTTGTCAACTACATTTAGTATTGCCCAAGTAAATCAGAGATAAAAGTGCTCATAACTTTACATGGCCACAGCTAGGGAACATAGTGTTGCTGGGAAAATTTCAAGTGGTTCTGAGTAGTGCTAGATGTTAGAGGAAGAGTTGATATAGAAAGCCATGGTTAATTAGGAAACATTACCGCTGTAAGGGCATCTTGTATGACCATTCTGACGCAGAAGCAGGGAGAAAATTATTACAGCCAAGAGGAATTTTTACAGGATAATTGCACCACAGCTAAAAAGGAATGTGCCCATTGAAAGCCACACATTAAGCAGATAAAATGGAGCCAAACAAATTCTACTCTAAAGCTATGCCTGTTTGCCTGATGATATAGTTTTGGGTGGAGATAGTCTTTGGACTTAAACATAATGACCTTCTCCCTAGATTTATCAAGTTCTTCAGAAACAGAGAGCAAGGAAAGACAAAGTTAGATTGAATCATTAGTTAACCACCCACCCTCATCTGGAAGGTTACTGTTCAGAGAACAGAATGAAATGGCCTGGAGAAGAACAGAGCTATAACATGCTCTCCAGGTGCTGAATCACAGCTCTAGGACATTCTGCTCAGCTCCATGTTGAAAAGAAGAAATAATTCTCTCAAGGCACTGGGTCCTGCCTGTCAATGGTCCTGCTTTCCCACTTTAGCTGCTAGAGCTATAGCTAGCTCTGGGTCATGCACCCACAGTAAGTATTTCATTCTGAAGTAAAGCTAAGAGGTAGTAACAAGGAAATAACCTGGGGAGGAGCAAATATGCACAAGTAAGACCTCACTTTGGCAACTGTCACATGTTAGAAATCCAGATGGGCAGTTGCCATCTTTAAACTTTAGTCATCCCCTCATTATTGCCATCTGCCTCCATCCTATGGAGGCCAGGCCATTTTTTTTGTATGGAGGCAGACAGCACCAGACCCCAAGGTGGAGGAAGATGGGCAGGGAAACACACAAGACTAGCTTAAACCCTGCAAATAACCCATTTTACTGTGGACAAGCTCATTCTCAGTGTTAGTAATGCAACTGAGAAGGTTAGCAAGAGCTTTCTGGCCAGTTTACAGGACATACCCTCCCCTAACTGAGGTTTGGCACAGCTCAACTCACTTGCTGAGTTCCCAGTACATGACAGCTCTCATACCCTTGGAGGACTCAATGTTTGAGAATCACATCTCTGGAGCAAGAGAATTATTAAAAATAAGAATGCAAGGTCAGACAAACCCTGCCTTAATACAGGTGCATAATTTAAATAACTTCCTGACATTTTAGTTAAGCCACAAGGCTAGCATAAAATTCCTTTAAGCATTTCCTTGCAATTTCATTGGAGTTGAGAGCAAAATTAAGTAGCTTGAGTTAACAGTAATTGAGTGTGCTTGTGATAAAAGAGTCTCAGCCATAACTATATTTCTATATTCTATGCTTTAGAAGCAAGTTAAAGCTATGCAAGGTTTTTGTCACACTTAAGTCTGTCTTACCTTTACGGAAAGTGCTGGTTTGCTTTACATGCAAGTAATTAAAATTAAGTTAAAAGTCTTCTGTTCATAGTTCTTGCTCTTGCTTGGAAGCTTCCTTTCACAGTACTCAGTCCCTTAATATTTCCTTACTCAGACTGCAGGTGTAAGGCAACAAGAGACCAGAACTATTCTATTGTGCTTGAATTCTGAGTTATTTGAAAAGAGCCAGCCAACAGTATGGCAGGGTTACAGATGCATGTGCTTTTATGCAAGAACACTCATGTCTACAGTTACACTGGCATGGAGAAGAACAAGATCATTTCCACAGCAACTACATCAGTATACTGTTAGTGATAGCTTTTGAATATTCTCCACATAGGTAAGTATGTTGCTATCCCCACAACTTAATTACTTACTACCCTATGTATGGTTCATTTTAACTACTATGCTAGATGCACTACTTCAAAATTCTTAGACAGCAGAAGCATCCCAAATTCTTATCTGTATCAGTAGACACACATTTTGCTCATGCACTTTCCAATTTACTCCAGAAAGGGCTTGTTAAGAGACCATTTATAATGTTTTCCTGCTCTCCTATACAGACTATCCTGTGAATAGCGAATACTGATCACTTATCAGGGAAAGGCCATTCCAGGCCCTCAACACATAGGCCTCAACATATACTCCTGTTACCTATTCTCTCAAGTTGGGCAACTCTCCATTCAAGCACATCGAAGCTTCACGCATCTACCCTGGGAAAGCTGGTCTGAAGACTTTGGGCATACTGTGCTTTGGGTGCCTTCTCTGAACTTCTTACAAGGAAAGCTGTTGGTAGTGAAAAGTCATCCTTGAAATACCTGTTTCTTAGCAAGACTTGAAGTATATGCCAAATAATTTTGTTGAGCAACATTCTGTTTCCCTTGAGGAGATGCTTTCACAATTATCCCTGACTCAAGCAGTGGGTGGCAACATGGTAGCTACCCTTAATGATCATATTTTTGTCCTGTGCATAGGGGCTTGAGAATCTTCACTATTGCTGTAGTCCATCATGGTATTTAAAGGTTAAACAATAACCATTACCCAACAACAGGCTTCTACCCCTCAGCAGGCAAGGATAATTGCTTCAATGTTGGTGAAAGCTTGTCTCAGAAGAGATTAAGGACACTGAAAAAGTCAGAGGCAAGACACATAACCGTCTGCTCAGCACACTTAATTGTCCTTTTCACAGCCTGTGCTACTTCTCTGTCCCTTGATACTGCAAGTACATGATTCAGTTTAAATAGTTATTACATGTAAATATTAACCTCAAATTTGTGTGTTAAAGGCCAGGAAGGGACAAGAGAAGCTTTTACTGCCAGGTGCAATATACTTTGCTAGGATGAAGTTGTAACCGGAAGCAATAGTTCAAGTGCTAAACATGCATCCAAGGCAGGTTGTTCCCTCCCCCATGCCTTCTTGGGTAGCCAAGTTCTTCTGGTTACAAGGCTGTATCAGGACCTGCACAATGGGTCCTCAGAATGGATCCTCCAGCCATCAAGTCCTTGACAGAACAGCTGTTTTCAGAAGGGTGGTAAATTAGCTATCCCCTTGGGCAAATCAGTTTTGCAGGCTGAAGGAACAGGCTGAAGGTTGATTAGTACATAAAATGACTAGCAAGAATCAAAGTTGTAAAGGCAGATACACTTACCAATAATGGAATGTCTAGACTAGCAGCATTCTACCCACACTGGAAGCATAAATATGTATTTGTGTGAGCCCCTCTGTGGCTGACTTAACACTCACATCTAACAAATCCCTATGAGCATAACTACCACATTTTCTGCCTAGTTCCTGCTGCAACAGTGTCCCAAGCAGTCTTGTGAAGCACTAGGCATGCACTAATAAATAAGAAGCATTAATGTGCTATTCAGACTTCTGACTTTTAACAGAGTTATTCATGCTGAGGAGTCAAAATATCATCCTTTATTATGTATATTTGATATAAAATATATTCTGTATTATATATATCAAGTATATTATTTCTTGATATACTTAGGTTATCCACAAGATATTTTTTCATTATAAATGAGCCAGAGTTCAGTTGTCTGTTCTGGCTGTTGATCAGGGAAGTATCACCTGCCTACTCATAGCATAAAAAATATCAGGGCATGTGCCTGCAGTACATACCACTCAATCTTTAGTCAGTACTGCTTGTCAATAGTCACTGGGTATACCAAACAAGTTGGAAGCAAAGCAGTTGTTAATCAGGACAGCTAGTGTTTACTCTGATGCAAACTAGTCTGAACTAGACAACAGCTCAAACACTTAATTTCCAACTGTACTTCTAACTCCTTCCTGCCTAGAGGGATTGCTTCTGGTTGATTTGCTAGTTAGTACAGGAAAAGACTCTTGCCAATAACCACACTTTTCACCCTCTTCCTCAGAGCAGGAACTTGACACAAATTGAAGCTGTTATCATAAGGTTATTTCAGCTGCATGCTGCTAACTGTCCAGTGCTGGCAGAATTATCCCTTTTTTCAGTTTGTGTGTGTGCAAGCTGTACTGAGAAATTGCATGTGTTCTGTGTAGCCTATGCTGAACTGTAAGGGTTCTCTACCTGTTCACAAGTACATCTGTATGAGCAACTGAATTTTGCTATATTGTTCCTGTATTCACCCAACCTAAAACCATGTAGTCATTGCCACAGTGTCAAGTACTGCAGTTTGTTTACGCAGTCTGATGATGCCACAAGCAGGCAAAAACCTGTCCTTGAACATTCATGTCAGCAGTATTTGAAGAACCCTCCATCTAGTGCACAGCTATTGTGCCTCATTACATAAACTGTTGTAGCAGTCATTATCACAAAATCACTCAAAAGATGCAAGTTATGATCAGGATGTACTATTAGTTTTGTTTGCATCTTATGAGGTCAGGCTCTTCTACAGCATTTTCAGTCCTCAGGTATTGTGAAACATACTGCATAATACAAGGGCTAGTTGTGCCCTCATAATTAGTCTTTACCAAGGCCCCCAGCTCTCACTTGCATACATAGCAAGAATGGCAATAAGTAACTAAATAAGACAAATCTAAAAATGTGGTGCCGAAAGTTCTATACCAGAAATTAAAAAAAAAAAAAAAAAAATAAAAAAAAAAAAAATTAAACAGGTTTTTCAGAGCTCCACTGTGGTCCTTTCAGTAACTGCCCAGCTGAACAGCTACTCAGATTCCACAGATGATTATTCAGCAGTAAGTCAGTAAGTTTCTCCATCTGAAGATGTACTTACATGTATTTGTGATGTGTAAAAAATTCACATTATTAATCCTAAATTCGGACACTGAAGTACTCCTTGCCAGGCTCTCCCCTGTTTTCCATCTTTATCATGGTCTTGGTATCATATTATGTGGATGCCTCATCCCTCAGAAGCAAGCCCTCCATCCTGCTCTAGAGTTCACCTTCCACCAGCCAGGCTAGCAGCTGTTTGTAGACAGATCTTCTCTCCAAACTGCTCAAAAAATAGTTCTTATTTATACAGCAAGTTTTGTGCCCTCCCTTAAAGCACAAATAACCCTGTCCTGAGAGAGTGCAGATGTCTGAAAGGTAGAAGCACAGGTTACAATATTAACACTACATCCTTAATGTTCCAAACTTGTATTACTTGTCGTAGGAGTAAAGTCTCATCTATAGGTGTTTTAGCCATACGACAGGTGTATAAGAGCTCTCGTAAGAGGAGATTTGCTGTTGGGTAACACATCAGTGCTAACAGTACACTTTGGTGGAAGAGCTAGTTCCTAGTTGATGTTGTCATGAAGCCTCCTGACTGTCAAGGTAACGGTCTATTATACTATCTCAGGCCTACTTTTTCTGTTAAAGAGATAATCCTCATCTTATAACTTAAGGATCTAACATGACAGACAGAGCAGCAGAAAATTCAGTTCCAAGGCCAACAGTCTGTTCTCAACTGGCCCTATGGTATCTGAGCTTTGAGATTAAAGGTGACATGCCCCTGCTATGCAGCTTTATTAGAAAAATAAAATTAAACCAAAAGTTAATCCCACAAATAGTTGGGAGTAAATGTCTGCAGGGAATTTTAGCTGAGGTATTTCATCCTCAAATACTCCATAACATATGCAAGGAATATCCTTTCAGAAGGGAAACTGGAATGAATGGTCTATGCCCCCACCACCAACCAGGGCTGACAGGAGTTGGATGGGGGAAGATGCTTTGTTCAGCACTCAGCTGCCCAGCTTGTATAAACAAGTTATTCCTGTTGAAACTGGTACCTCTTGTTTATTGACCGGGCCTGCCACTATGCTTCATCCAGCTTCTTTATAACCCTAAGACCCTTGAACCTAGATACGGCCTCAAAATCAGCTTTCTAAAGAGAGTTTGTTTTGTCATTTATGCTTGCTAGACACCTTCTAACACAACCACCAAGTTGCATTTCTGTGGAGTCTACATCGAGGTACAGGAGGAGCAGCAGCTTACTCTTGGTTGTGTTTCACAGCAGCTCATTAAGACCTCCCAGAATTCCCTCTCCTCTCCAGAGGATAGAGTCTTTTTTCTACCAAGAATCCCTTAGTGTACAAGCAAGATCTAGGTGTCTCGTTAAAATCCTTCCAGATTACAAGTTACCTTCATGCTATCTTTTCATAATTTCTTTTCACAGAATCTAGGCAGCAGGCAGGATATACATTATCAGTCCTGTTTCCAGAACAAGCTGCCTTTCTCTGCATGTGGAATTTATTGCTTCATTGTCTAAGAAAATTCATGTTTCTCTAGTGCTCACATATCAATAGCCTTGCTGAATAAAGTCCACAAACATTCCCAAGAACTGGCTTAACCCAGCAGGTTCGCAAACTGCCAAGCAGTGTAAAGCTTACCAGTCCTTAATTCACATTTCCTGACATGGACTGGTGTCTGAACAGGATGGTTAATATAAAAAGTACAGCTTGAGACACGAACTAAATAAAAGTGCATCATGTGCTGTAGTCATTGAGTAAAATTGCCAAACCTATAGATTTTTTCCTCTCCTATTGATATTCTTCCCTCCTGGTAAGCAAAGGCCTTAAGAAATACACCTGTAGCAGCTACTGGCTTGCAGTGTCCAATAACAGGATTATGCACCTTGACAAGTACACTCTTCTCAATGAGAAAGTGATGGCGTACTGCAGATGTACAGAGATACTTAGAAATGCAGCAGAAGGCACATATTAGAATGGATAACCATCTCTACCTTCACAAAAGGAAACTGATGCCAGATTTTTGGCATTTGGCCCATGTTTCCAACTGGTAGTGCTGAGTACAACCTCTGGTTCTCAGCCAATGGCTTTTTTTGAAGAATGCAAGAGATGAGAAGTATCAAAAGTTGCAGCTCTATAAGAGTAGTACTTGTCATTCTCCTAGTTTCCTATCTACAGTGAAAAGAACACAAGACCCTGCTGGATTCCCCACAGCAGAGCCATCTCTTCATTTAAGACTTGGAGATTCTGGCATTCATTCCAATTTACCCTATAGCTGGAGTCACAAGGTTTGCTTGTTAAACCTCTGTTCTCATCATCCACCTGGCATACATTTAGCACTTACATCTCCTTAACAGTTCTGCTTTGTTGATCTCCAACTCCAAATACAACTCCAGTGAGTTATTATTAATAGAAATTTATGCTTTATACTTGACATATCCTCATATCAGTCAGGGAATGTTGGAAACCTAATTATGCATCAAAAACCATTATGTTGGATACAACTGCAATGATTCTTTGACTGGATATAGTGGATGACTCCCTCAGACAACACCCTTCTCCATGGAGATTTGCTTTGGATTGTGATTCACCTAATTAACCACCTCACCCATCTCCTGGAAGGTCCTAATGAAGGCTATCAGAAACAAGGGCATGTTTATGAAAGACATATATATATATTTAATGTACCAGTGCCTGGTAAGTCTTCACAGCCAGCTAGAATATATAGCTTCGTAATTGCTTCTCACTAATTGAATCTGCATCTCTATTTTGCCTATCTACACAGGTGTTCCACACAGGTGTTCCCATCCCTAAGCATACCTATGCCCATTCCACAGCATACAATAGGCAAATTTAAGCCTACATGCTCTCAGATTTATTTTGTGCAGCCTCGTTTATGGAAGTTGCAGAAGACTTCAAAGAAAAAAGAAAAAAAAAAATAAGGTTATAAAATGCCTCCATCAAGCAAAGATTAAAACAATCCTCCTGTGCCCCCCCCCCAAAAAAAGGAAAAATAAATTAAAAATCAAGTTAAACCTACCTTAAAAGGGATTTCTGCGTTTCCCTAGCAAGAGCTGAAGTAAACAGACACAGTTTATCTGAGAGTTAAAAGCTTTGCTACAAAGACTCCAGCTGTGTTGGTAACACCTGCATTTATCTTAGTGATCCGGAGTACAGGCACCATCCCAATGTAAGTGTCATCATACGATGATCATCATACATTCAATTGCCACCAGCTGAGAAGCCAGTTTCTCTGACAAGGCAGAAGACTCATTCTGGTTAATCCCAGACACCTTTAACTATACTCATTTACCATAGACAGAAGTAGCACCCCGAGATACACCAGCAGACAGAGGGGTGCCCAGCAAGGATGCTCCATCCTCTCCAAAAAAGAGAAAAAAGAAAAAAGCCAACCAAACCCCCACAAAACAACACACCACACCTAATGCACAGCATCCCAACCTTTTCCTTCCTTCTGCTGCTACAGACATTATTTTGTATCAATTATTTATGCGAACCGTAACGTTTATATACTCATTTATTCCCCCTAATCCACTCCTCTCCACACACAAAACCGAACACGCATGGTTACTCTGCTCAGCGCCCACGTTCCCCGGGGAGCCAGCCCTGCCGCACCGCGGAGCAGGATGAGGGCAGCTTCCCCCCGCAGCCGCCGCGACGCTCTCACGCCCCCGGTACCGGGCAACTCCGAGCCCTCCACCCCGCTACCCTGAGACCCCAGTGCTAGGCCGGGGCCGCTCCAAGCGCTGCCGACCTCGCTGGGGAAGGAAACTCAGCCCCGCCGGCGCCTTTACTCCGCTGCTGCGGGAGACAAGAGCGGCAGAGGCTGGCTGGGCGAGCCCCGGAGCTGCTGGAGCACTCCCTCCCCAGAGCGACTTCTTTACTGGCCCCCACAGCAGGCACCCATTCTCGCGCTAGGGGAAAGGGTCTCCCCCCGGTGACAGCTTCTTCTGCCCTCCCATCCCCGCAGGGTTTCGCGGCAGCCGAGCTCTGCTCGCCAAGCTACTTACAAGCTAAATCTGTGCCCCTCCGTGCATGATCCGACGAATGCAGCCAGCAGCCTGGCTGAGCTAGGGGGCCCCGGTTAAATATTCAGTTGTACCCTCGCCTTCAGATTAGTTAGCCACTCACAGCGAGAGATATGGTTCTAATCAGATGCTGGCAGCTGAGGACTACTCAGGAATGCGCTATGATGTTTTTGCTGCTTGGTCTTGGCTACTCCCCCTCAACGTGCTGGTGCTCACAGGCTTAACCCCTTACATGCTGCCCGCCGGCTTCTGCGGCAGGGATGGGAGGGAGCAGACACACCCTGCCCCGGGACGGGGGTCCGAGCCCTAAGGGGGACAAGCTGGAGGGGAGTGCGGTGGGCACCGGGGCAGGGAGACGTGTGGAGCCCGCTGTTTGCAGGACACAGGTATCAGTGCATCTTGGTTCACCCTGCTTAGGCAATGATGAGCCGAATTCCAAACCAACAGCAGGACAGAAACCTGCAAAACAGAATCTCACAAAACCCACCACCAAACCCAAAATACACTCCTCTACTCCAGCCCCTTCCCCAGATCTGTAGCTAGCTGAACCAAAAACATTGGGTCAGTGCAATTCAGTCGCTGGGTCACATCCACTCGTGACCTTTGCACTTCCCACTCATCTTTGTTCAAACATCTATCATGTTTTGTTTCCCAGTGCAATAGAACTGTTTTCCAACTTGTATGAAAGAGCCTCTGACCAAAAAAAAAAAAAAATCAAAAAAAAAAAAAAATCACATTTTTGTCCTTGCAGTAAAACTTATTTTTTTTTTTTTTTTCCCTCAAGGCTGTAAACTCAGCCTAACATTAATTTTCTCAAAACAGTGCAAATATTTCTGTTCAGAACTGTGATTGTGCCCTCTACAGCAATACCCAATTTAAAAAGAGGAAAAAAGAGCAACACTTTTCTTGCAGTTTTAATATATTTGATACATACTTATAAGTGTTTTGGAAGAGGGAAATATTTAATACAAAATGTTTTTGCCACTGAGGAGGTCAGGGTTCAAAACTGATGGATGCAGTTGGTCACCATCCATATCCAAAACTACCAAAGAATAATATACATTCCATGGTATGATGTTATACTCTTGTTCAATGAGTAGCAAAAGTGGTACAAGGCCGGCTCTGTGCCTGAGTTGACTAAAAGCTAATAGCTGCATCCCACTTGCCTGTGTCGAACTTTCACTTCAGAAGTGCTAATTTGAACCGAAAAGGACAGGAGGAATGGATGTATTTTTATACACTAGCCTAGTGTTCACGAGAGGAAGTGCCACATAAGTAAGGAGGCATTTGCTACAATTAACAGGTTGCTGGCTACTCACATGTCAGCATTCGCTGGATTAGGTCTGAACTCCTTGGGACACTATTGTATTCATGTTTAACAATGTTGGTTTTGTACAGTTTGCACTGTGCTTCACACTGATTTGAACACCTTGTGCTAGACACCTATCAGCAGGATAGGAGCTTCTTGGTCCTGGGGCAGTATGTATTTTAAAGAATAATACCTTGCTCAGCATGCTTTTGGGGAGTTACACAAACTGGCTAACATGAAGGATGACATTGTACCTAGTTTAAACATGGTGCAGTAACAAAGCAACTTCTATAAGGCATAAGCAGGATTACCATTAGTCCTTTGCCCAGCACAAAACCCAAGCATGTTTTACTGAAATAGTTTGAGTAGTGGCACTAATGCTTACGAATATGCTATTTGTTTTATTTGGAAGAGCTGAAAATGCTTTCCATTTGCGGATAGCATTTTGAGAGCTCTTTTGAGGTGCAATGAAATTGTGTCTACTATAGAAATGGCAAGAGGTCCTTCACTATCCAGCAGCACTTCGGACATCGCTAATAATGTCAAATAAAAAAATTTTTACTGATAAATGGTTAATAACTAACTGAAAAAAAAATACGCTTTTCTTGGAGAATTAAAAAAATGCTTCAATCCTTGAAGGACTGCACTATCTATTTTGTAATTCAACTTAAAGCAGCTCCCCAGATGTCCTGCATTGTTGAGCTAAATGCTAATATTCAGAACTATTGCATTGAACATATGTAATATGATTGCCTTTGGAACATAGGAGGAATCCAGGCAGAAAGCCCCACAGGAATTCAGTTATTTTGTCTATACTCACTGTAGGACTTAAAGGGCATGCTTTACATTTTAGGAAAAGCAAAAAGATTTTTATTTCTCTACAGCAAAAAAAAGATTTGAATGGACAATGACTGTTACGACTTTAAGCCTGACTATTGAAAGATTACAGAAGAGAGACAGTGCTATGTTTTCCAGGATGATGACTATTTCTCTCTTATTTGTTGTGTCTGATCTTAGATTCAGACTGTCTACCCAAGGTTATTTTGTTTTCAGTTAACTGCTTGTTGTACAGAATGGTATCAGCCTCAGCATTTCCTGAACTCAAACAATTTTCCGGAAGGTTTGAAATTATCTTGAAGTTGCAGCTGGAAACCTTCACCTCAGTGAGTTTTTTTTATCGCCTTTCTGGATGTTGACTCTGCCGAAACTAGTCAGTCATTAGGATCACTGGGATTCTAGTCTTGGTGGAAAGTGGGATAGCAGCATGAAATAAAATCACTAAAGTGCAGAGACCCTCAGAAGATAGCAACTTACATGAAAGCTTTGAAAGTGATATCAATAACAGTGTGTAAAAAAGCTGCTTACAGCAAAGCAAAGTGGTAGCTAATCTTGCAATGGCTTGCTCAGGAATGCATGGTTTATTATTAAAGTAATCTTGAAAGATTTTATTGGAATGTGTTTTCACAGTGGTGTTGCGGCCTTTGTGGGCTTTACTATGTATGTGTCATGTCCATAATTAAACTTTTCACTGACAGACCTAGGTCTTTTTTTTCCTTAAGCCTCCTACTTTGAATGCTGGAATTTCATTTGAACTTTAAATACTGCCTTGGAAATTGCCGTAAGGTAAACTGTCTGCTCTTGTACACTTCCCTGCACTCCTACTAGTGTTGCAGACGCACAATAAGTGGCTAAATGTAAAAGGATTTGTAAACCTGTGTCTTAGTGTTAAAAAAAGGCTGACAGGAGTGAAGTAGTTGTTCAGATGATCAGGTTGTTCTTGAATTATCACTTTGGAATCTATAGCAATAAAAATTGGTGGAAAAATGGCCTAGAAAGTACATTTTCAGTGGAGCTTAACTGTCAACTGGAGAAGGCAAAGTATGTCAAAGGAAACACAAAGGAAGAATTTGTACTTCAGCCTTTGGACTTCTCAGCCAAGTTTCTCATGTGACTTGGACTTGCTGACCACTTCTTTTTATAAATTCAGTTAAATATAAAGTCCACAGAATATCTGAAGCAAAAAGCATCCTTGTTATTTTGAAATCTTAGATTGCAATCTCTAGTTAGTTTTAGGTTACCTCTAGGTAGATCTCTGTGAAATGCAGTCCATATGTTAACAGCCTCCATACTCAAATGCTGGATCATCAACAGACCTCAAACTTATCTTAGTAACAGTTTCTCTTGGAATCAAGAACAGACTTGAGTAATTATTTAATTGAAGGCACGTTTGTTGAGGCCCAAGTTTGGGCGTCTCAGGCTTAGACTGCCACAGATTTTTAAATTGGTAATATGTTCCGCCATTTAGAACTGATTGAGTAGGAGAAGTGTAAAAACTACTGCCCATCTAATGAGGTACAACAGCTCTCTTAGACTTAACCAGCTGTAATGTGAGGAAAACAGTTATTTTAGATTAACTTCAGTGGTGTTTTCTAACAGTTAAAGCTAACCTACCTCTCAGCTGATGACTGCTAATATGTGGCTGAGAAAGGATGTCTTCCCACAGTACTTTACCCTCTGCCATGCTTCAGGCAGGGAAGGTCAGCAGAAGATGATGAGATTTAGGACAGGAAGCTCATGCTTTGCCATTATAGTGCTGCAGCTCTCCAGCCTTGAGGTTCTACACATAAAGTATGGTCACCAGCACAAGCAAGGCTTCCAAAACAAGAGACACATTATGGAGTCACTCAGCAGCTTTTCATATCTTCTCTGGTCTGCAGCCATAGTTTGTTCCAGGCCTGTCTGTGGAGGTGGGCCAGCATGGAGGGGAGGCATCCTTTTTTGCCACACAACATGGTCATGGTATGCAGCTTACAATAGTGCCTTTGTTCCTAGCATGTCTGCACTTGGCTCAATGTCCAGCAAATTTTAGTTGAAGCAGCAGTAACATTTCCATCAGTGTAAGCTAGTGCTTGGTCACTGGTATGGTCAACCAGGACCATGAATTTGTCTAGGCAAAAAATATGCTGGTAGGCAATATCATTCAAAGGAGGACACTGACCCACGTGTTAAATAAATAAACAAACACTATATTTTGTTTGGCAGCTCTCAAAATGAAGAAAGGCCATGTCCTCTGACTGTTAGTCTACTCTATATATAGTGGGAGGCAACCACTTTCTATCTTGCAGGAAGAGTGGCCAGAATCTGTGGCTTGGATGACAGTGCTTGTGCACATATATTCCTTCATACAGGAAGGGATTTTGGCTACACTGCTTCTTCCCTGGAGAGGTGCTATGTCCAGAAGAGGGAGAGAATTTCAGATGCGTCTCTCTTGGCAGTGCTTCACATTGGCTGGCTGTAGCTCCTGTTTGTGCGCATTATATGGTTTGGCTCTGTTTTCTGAGTCCACAGCTGGTGCCTGACTTTTGGGCTTCATAATATTTAGAATCCAAACATGTGAGACTCTTCTGGGTTCTGGCCCATAATTCCTGACCTGTACAGATTACTAAACAACGTTAGACATTTGGAAATGCTGCTAGAAATGTCTTGAGTATAGGTGTCTAAACAGTTTTCTAAACCTAGACTTATTCCTTTCAGTTAGTTGAAATCTGTCTTTGATGTGCTGCGCAGTTCCCTGTCTATATGAGTTAACATGAAAACTTGTCCTTAACTGTTGTGATGTGTAAAGTTGCATAAATTACACATTGTACACAATTTAGATCTAAGCAAATCCAGAAGAATGTATTAGGGCACACAGAATCTTTTTTGATGTAACATAATCAGGTGTAGACATCCTTGCTACTAGAGGTTTTATCACATTTTAAAAGATCATCTCTGTAGTTACAAGTTGGTAGATTGAGCAGAAGGAAATCTGAGGTAATACAGCTTTATGTAAAATTCTAAGAATTAAACCTCAGCTTTGAGTTTGGCCAAGTAAATGAGTATGTAACTAAGGAGCCCAAGCAAATACAATCTTAGTGCCTGAAAGGTGTCAGCTACATCTATGTGAGACTGTGACATTAGGGTTATTAGCGCAGAAGTAGTCAAAACCAGGAAACAACGCCGTTGGGATCAGTCATCCAGAAGAAGAAAGACATATAGTTCTTTCTCCTTCTGTCTGTAAAGGAACTACTTTGATTACAGCCTTTCTGTGTTTATGGACTTTCACAAATCTTCCTCAAATGGTGTTTACTATGTCGGGTAGGCCATCCTGATTTCGTTAGCGCATCCTAGGTTAGTGTGCTGCTCTGAAAGGCCATACCTGACATATTTATGTAACAATACTCAAAAGGCGGTACAATTACTTTCATAAAACATTCATAAGTAAGTTGCTTTTACTGCCTGAACTCACAGTGGGGTTCAGAGGTGTAGTTTATGCTATAGAGTGACTCAGGTTCAAAGTGGGACTAGATCTCAGGTGTCCTGTGCAAATACTGAAATTAATCTGCTTGAGCAAAGGCTTTCTGCTAACACTGCTCTGGTAAGTTGTGTTCTTCTATACTTTAAATCCCATTAACACCTTAACATGCTTGAGGTAGCAGAGGTGATAACTTGTAGAAAATTAGTAATACGTTTACAGTATTTAGATGTTGGTCATGTGATATTGTGCTCTAAGGAGAAGAATTAGTCTTCTTTCTGCCCTTTACCTTTCATTATGCTTTTCTTCTCACTTTGGTTGCTTCTCAGCATTTCTTAGAACTGTTTTTGCTCTCTTAAAGTAAGATAACATGCGCTACCTTTGCTTGTTTCTGGTTCTCTTTTCCCTAATTATCTGAAACTACATCTCCAGCTAGAATTGTCTGGTTGCCCTTCATCCATATTTTCTAGAACAGTTTTTTCTTGTAGGTGTGCCTTGCATTCTTGGTAGCTTTGCCGCCTTACTGGCAACTCCTATTTTTGCATCTTCCTTTTCTACCGTATAAATAGCATATTATGAATATTGCAGTGAAATTGTTGGCTCTTCCTTTTTGTTCTTCTTTAGTTTGCCAGTTTCTGGCATTAGCTTATCAAATGTGAGCTTTGTACCAGCCTGCATGAGCAGACACATCAATGACAGGTGTGCATTTGGAAACCACCTCTTCCCATATATATATAATTTCATTTATGCTAAAATTCACAGAATTTGGCTAAAAATATTTTGTTCAAGTTGGCTCATCCCTACTTCCATCTAAAATATCAATATTTCACCCAGAGTTAATCTGCTTGGTTTTAGTTTGTGAAGAAGGACATAGGGGATGGTATGGAAACTTCTATTATATGTTCCTAACATATATGAGAAAACAGAGGATCTGTTGTTCTTTGAATTAATATTAACTTTGTGAGAGTGCATCTGGGTCCTGAAGATACATACTTGACAATGTAAAGAATCATAGAATCATAGAATAGTGGAAAGGACCTTAAGATCATATAGTTCCAACCCCTCTGCCATGGGCAGGGACACCTCCCTCTAAACCATATCACCCAAGGCTATGTCCAACCTGGCCTTGAACACCGCCAGTGATGGAGCATTGACAACTTCTTTGGGCAACCCATTAAAGTGCCTCAACACCCTTACAGTCAAGAATTTCTTCCTCATATCCAATCTAAACTTCCCCTGTTTAGGTTTGAACCCATTACTCCTTGTCCTATCACTCTAGTCCCTAATGAAAAGTCCCTCCCCAGCATCTTTATAAGCCCCCTTCAAATACTCGAAGGCTGCTATGAGGTCTCCATGCAGCCTTCTCCAGGCTGAACAGCCCCAACTTTCTCAGCCTGTCTTCATACGGGAGGTGCTCCAGTCCCCTGATCATCCTCGTGGCCCTCCTCTGGACTTGTTCCAACAGTTCCATGTCCTTTTTATGTTGAGGACACCAGAACTGTACACAATACTCCAACTGAGGTCTCATAAGAGCAGAGTAGAGGGGCAGGGTCACCTCCCTCGACAACAAGAAATATAATAGTTCAATATGACTGCTTTGGAACATGCAGGCTCCACAGCCTCAATCTCCCCATTTTGTATGTTGAATGCCTGAAGAGAATAGATGTTTTATGACTTGCCTTCAGGAGCTTTAATAGCCTAATATGTTTTGTTTCATCTAAAATGTGTACATCATAGACATTACTTGGAGATTTGAGAATCACTTTGTGGCTTTGACCATGCCAGTGTACTTTACTCAGACTGGTAGGAAAGTTGGGACAAAACCATTTTCTGAGTTCAAGCTAAATAAAGTTTGAAGGGTACTTGTAAGATCAGTGTCAGGATATGACTCTTACTTCTCAGACTTCCCTCATTCCTCTAAACTTCCTGTTTGCTAAATTTTTGGTGTTTTTTTTTCTTTTCCCTTTTTTTGGTGTATTTTTTTTTTGTTTTGGTTTGGTTTTTATTTGTTTTTCTGGGTTTTTTTGGTTGGTTTTTTTTTTTTTTGTTTTGTTTTTTTTTTTTAGTAAAAAGCTTCATCTTGCTGCTTTTCGGTTTGATATTTTTGCAAATCAAAATAGACTTTTGTGTTTCCCTTCGTCATAACTGTTGTAAAACTTGGTTAAAAGGCATTTGCAATGCCATACAATGATTATGATTTGGCAAATCTGAGAACATGCTGTAGCATTCCAAGCAGCCTCTAAGATAAGCGCATGCAGTTGTTAGGAGATAAATGATTTGTAAAATGGATTCCTGGTCTGCTTAGTTAATGCAAGTTACTGGACTACTGCTTTGTGAAATAAATTTTTATTTTAGATGAACAGTGTAAAATATTAGAAAAACATGGAACAAACTCATCTACATGTATCTGACTGACACAAAAATGTATGAGGTTACCACAATTTCCTTCTGCTCGGGAACATAGTTACAGCATACACTGTAGCTCCTACTGACAGAGCGAAGTGATGCTGCAGCCCATAAAGTGCTGTACCAATGACTTCTCTAGAGTGCATTGTGCTAAATACTCAGAAGATAGTTTTGTTCTCTATAACTTGGCCTAGAGGTAAGTAGAAATATCATTGTGGACTTATTTTCTGAACTAATAGTCTCAGAATTCCTCACAAGAAAGTTTGTTGGCAAAAAGCCTTATTTTCCTTAGCTGCCTTCTCATACTTGCTTCAAATGGAGCGGACAGAGGAAACATTTTTTTAAGAAGGGACATCTACCCAAGTTCTGTCACATCCCATCATGCAGCAGTATATAAACCCAATTTGCTAATATGAGAGGCCCTCTTTTTCTCCAGGTCGCCTTTGCTCAAAATATAAATTACTAAAATAACCTAGGAACATTCTGGGCATAATGAGTGTTTGGTAGAAATGTGGCTTCCTTTTCTTTTAGTTTTCTGTTAGGAATGTTCCTTGAAGGGTTACTATAGCAATGCAAGCTGCTATTGAGACTGTAAACATTAATGATGACTTGGAAGCTGACACCCTGCAAAAATATTTCAGTCGATCTAAGACTTCCAATAGCATTGCCATAATATGCAACTCCTACTGAGAACAGCAGGATTCAGAGTTTTTAAAGAAAATAGTCTATATACTAGACAGCAAAACTGCAATGAAGGGAAAATAATATACTCTAATTTTGCAACAAACCAAAATTCCCATTTCAGCATATTCTGATGCTCTATTTGTTATATTTTGGGAGGGTTGTCAGGGCACTTTTATAACAACATTTGCCTGCCAAGTCCAAATTGGCTCTACATCTCTTTGGCATCGAAATTCTGTTGCCTTTGTTGTTGTTGCCTTTATTTTGCAAATGCAAAAAAAATATGTTCTAGGTTACATGTGACCCTGGGTATCATTTATCATGTAGGAAGCAGAGAAACAAACCAACCACCAACACAACCAGATGTTCATAGGATATTTTGAGAAGGAAAAATCAAAATTTGGGCTTCACTCTAAATTTGGGACTTTAAAATAGAAAAGGAAAATCACAGGTTTCTGTCTCCAACACATTTTCTGATTGGTTTTCACAAATACAGTTTGTAGTGTAGGCTGAAGAATAATGTCCTCAGTTGCTACACAAAGGGAAGGACATGTCAGTATCATATCAATACCTGTATCTGTATTTAATGTTTGCTGATGTGCAGCTCCTTTGGGAAGCAAGAGTGGTAGTTGACAAAGACGAGACAAAAGGCAAACAATTTTAGGGACTCATGGGTATTTAATTTTCTCTTCTTAATGAAATACAACGTTTGGGCTTATTTTATAGCTTACTTTAGATATCTAGCACTAAAGGAAATTTATCTAACTAGCAACTGTCAATCAACAAGGCACAACCCAAAACAAATTCACATATTATTCATCTCCCAGGAGCATTGCTCCTGCAGAGTCTAAAGCTGGTGGTGGTAAGCTGTATCTTTTCTGCTCTCTTCCTGGGGCACACTGAAGTCTTTGTGGGTTTTGGTCTTTCTCACCATAGACGGTAGGCTTGTTGCAGGGTGTTGGGAAGTATTTTGTGGTTTGTGGAGACATTTCTGGACTAAAGGAGTCTTTTACATTGTTGTCTGTGAGTGTAGCAGCCTGAACTGTCTTCTGCAGCACTGTGATTCCGGAAACTTCGTTTACATTTGCAACAGGGTTGATCTCAAGGGTGGATTGTGTTCCCCTGCTGAGGTTGTTATGTGTGGACTCTTTTAAATGCAGCAGTCATAAATTTTCTGACTTTTTCTGGTGTTGCCCTTTCACAAAACTTCATAAAGCTTGTTTGCTATCTCATCCTTTGAGAATCCCAAAATCTGGAAGTTACAAACTGTTTAGCCTCAGTTATGTGTTAAAAAATTGGACAATTTCAGAGTTTAAGTTACTCACTTTTTTAACCCCTTTTTGGGGACAAACTCATAATATTTAATATTATAAAACTGAATATAAAATTATGAACAGCAAATAAATGTTTGTCTTCCTCTGACTTCTTAGCTTAAGCTGTCATCTTACATCAAGCCATCTGAGCCAACTACAGATAACCACAGTCACTGTTCCCAAAATCTCACAAAGCCAGTAGCCTTATGAATCAGAGAATGCGAGGTGATGAAGGGCACAAAGATCTGCAACAGTTCCACACAGGACAACAGACAGACCTTTTTAAGCATGCCTTTCTTCTATAAGGATGGATTTTCTCCATAATTCAGAGAAACTTCATAGTCAAAATTGGAAAACCCACAGATAGGTCACTGATACAGCTCCTGTAAGTAACATAGTTTAAGGATGCAGCCTGACACAGGAGTGATAATGCACATTAATGTTCTTAATAGTTGCTAGAAGGACCGCTATAGGAATGGCTCTGTTAATTTGGCTGATATGAGCTATGTCTTCAATTGATCCTGGAAGTCCCTATTTTGAACCTATATAGCCTGTGCTAGACTGAGATCTTCCCCCACGGTCCATATATACCTTGTTGTGTACTGTTCCAAAGGAGACACCAATTCTATACCACGATGGACTGTTTCCATCTCTCCAACCTTCTCTAAGTATGTCCTTAAGTTTTCCACAATGCATTTAAATAATCAGGATACATGACAGCACTAGCTGTTAGAAGCTATCTAGCTACTTGCCACTTAACTCATAAGAAGCTATACTAATCATATGCTCTGTTTTGAACTTAGAAAACACCTTTCATGTCAGCTTCCATGCTCTGCTCATAAGTGTCACAGTATTTGTGTATTGTTCTTAAAAAAAAGCACCAGCAGAAAAAGATATTTTGAAACACAAGTTTTTAAATATTGCTTGGTTTATTTTTTTGTGTTGGCTGAGAGCATTTCTCCTGTTTTGTCAAGAAAATGAATGTAGCTTTTATGGTACAAAAGTAGACAGAGAATAATAAATTAGTAATGCAAATTATGTGAAATGTGTGCATTTACTTCCTTCGAGGAACTTAGTTCTCCCAGGACACCTGCCAAAAGGTAACAGTTCTCTCTAGTGCAGCTGTTCATTGGCACGTTTAACATTTTTCTGCAGATTTTTTGGCATTGAGAATACAGTTTGAGATTCAGTGCAGCCACTGCATGAGAACAATGTCTGTACATATTTGCATTTCTAATTATTTACCAGTGACAGGATCTGTGCTGGTGATGTTGCAGATGTGTTGCTTGATGTGAAACTGAATATGAGTAGGCTTCATTGTGCACTCACAGCCCAGAAAGCCAACCGTATCCTAGGCTGCCTCAAAAGGAGCGTGACCAGGAGGTTGAAGGAGGTGACTCTGCCCCTCTGCTCTTGTGAGACCTCACTTGGAGTATTGTGTGCAGTTCTGGTGTCCTCAACATAAAAAGGACATGG
>JAOEHY010013321.1:0-10494 GCA_025447955.1 Psilopsiagon aurifrons | reverse complement strand
CCCCATCCCTGGCAGTGTTCAAGGCCAGGTTGGACACAGGGGTTGGAGCAACTGCTCCAGTGGAAGGTGTCCCTGCCTATGGGAGGGGACTGGAACTGGATGAGCTTTAAGGTCCCTTCAACTCAAACCATTTTATGATTCAGTGGAAACTGATGTCAGACCTTTACCCTCCATGGCCAGCCCTGTGCTTATCTGGTGGTGCTGCAGCAGGTGGAAATAGCTGCCCACCCCAATTATTCTGGGCTGCTCAGGTCTCTCATGCATCTGGCTCTTTGCCACTGTTCCCTCATGTAATCACAGGTTCATTCTCTCTCCCTTGGCTTAGCTCCTGGGGGCTGTGTGTCCTCAGCCAAGGAGGTGGCCTCCCTGAGGACTCCTTGTCCCAGGACTGGCATAACTGTGTCCTTGGACTTGCTTCTTTCTGCTTCCTTGTGAAATGAGGGCATGGCCCCAGCATCCCTGCCAAGGCACGGGTGAGAGAGGAAACCTCTCCCAGTAACACTCTGCAAGCCCAAGGGTAACCCTTGAGGTTATTGGGGACACTCTTGGCATGGAAAGGAAGCAGAGTGCTTGGCTTGGGGCTCCAGGCTTCTCCCATTACACTCTGCTCTGCAGGAGAATGTGGAACATGGTTGTGTTTTATGTTTGGGACTGGCACTTGACCAGGTCTGTCTCCCATTGTGCTGCTCCCCAAAACCTGTGCAGGGCCACGCTCTCACCACCCCATCATTCACCCTCTTGCAGTTAGAGCTGGTAGTGGTAAGCTTGGGTTTTCACCTGCCTTGCCAAGGCTTTTCCTGGTGTAGTGATCATAGAGTCACAGTGACCATCAGTGAGGGACCACAAAAAGGAGAGGAGAGGGGCAGCAGCTCGTTTAACATGAAACAGAACGACTCTTTTAGGGGGGTGGAAGAGGAGAGACAACACATGGACGGAGCTGCACGTGGAGGCCTCTGGGACTCCAGGAGGGAGAGCTGAGGGGAGTTCACTCCACACCTAACAAACCCCTGGCAGGGAACAGGTTTGTGCAGCTCCACAACAGCACCATGGTCGTGGATGTCACCAAAACTGGAGCGCCAACATTTTTCCATGGGACAAGACCAAGTTACAAAGTCCCCCACCCCCAGATGAAGGGAGGAAGGAAGTTGTAACAGTCTTGAGAAGAAGAGGCTGGTAAAGAGTTAAATCTTCCAGAGAAAGGGATGCTGCAAGGAGAATTTTCTCAAGCTATTCCAGCCTGTGCACATGGTGAGAAAGTTTGACAAGACCTTAGCAAGTGAGAGAGTTCCATTCCGGAGCTTGGGAAACTTTCTCAGCATGGGAAGGCTGAGGACAGGACAGGATGTCACACATGTTCCTTCAGGATTACAGGGGGAATGGAAGGACACACGTGGACATTGTGCTGGCTGAAAACACAACCCATCCCCTGTCCCCTTCCTGAGGACTTCTTACAGCCAAAGTGCTCACGGCAGCACAGGAAAAGCCCTTTCAGTGCAGCAATGGAAGTACCACAGCACATGAGCGTGTACTGGGCTATGGATACCGCAGGGAGCAAACCAGCAGACAAGAGGGGCCCTACAAGAAAGCTGGAGAGTGGCTTTGGACAACTATTCTATGCTATCAGCAGTGTCAGGATCCAGCCCAGCTGGATCAGGGCTGCAGGGGGGGTCTCCCCAGAGCACAGCAGAGGGGCAGAATCTCCTCCCTGCTCTGCTGCTCACACTCTGGGGGTGCAGCCCAGCACACACTGTTCTGGGCTCAAGCACACACTGAAGCTGAGTCATGGGGAGCTTCTCCTCACTCAACATCCCCAAGTCCTTCTCCTCAGGCTGCTCCATTCAGTCTCCCACAGGCTGTGGCTGTGCTGAGGATTTCCTACTGCTCTACTTACATTGAAGAAGCTGGAGCTAAAGGGGACCACAACACCCATCAGGCTCTCTCCAGCCCTTTGCAATGCAAAGTGCCCCCAGGCTATGCTTAGAGCACATTCCAACAGTTCATTCCTTGTAAAGTTATTTGAGATAAGATGGGAGCTGTCCAGAGCTCTTCAAAACATTTAAACCTTTTTTTGTCAGACCCTTTTGTGGAGCTATGGCCTCATTCAGAGACTTTGTGCCTGCGTCCTTGTGAAAAAGTGGAATGGATTTCCAGGTATCTCTCTGTGCATCTCCAGAGGAGCCAGTGATCCTTCCAGGAGGGTTTATACTTAGAGAGAACAAGCAAAAAAGGCAGAATTCCACCCCCCAGTTTAATTCCAAACAAGAATCTGAAGGTGTTAAGTGCACCCTGTGCTGGAGATCCAGTCAGAATTGATCTGATGAGCAGAATCCACTCTAGTGGACTGAATAAAGCGCAGAGTTCACGGAAGCGCAGAAGACAGTAAGAAAACAGCATAGTGTGTGAAGAGCTGGGCCTTAAGCTAACACCATGTCAGAACTGGTAAAACAAGCACCAGCTACAAGGGAGAATGGGCTGAGGCTTGATGAGCTACAGGTCACTGAGCAAACAACAAAGCGAGGTGTGGTTTTGACGTGAAAAGACAACATCGGCAAGGAGAATGCCTGGAAGCCTTTTACATGTGGGAGGAGGAGCAGCAAGTCTGCCCTGAAGGCATCATAGGTTCCATTTACTACACAGTTCCAACAATCATCTCCAAACTACCCCAGGGATGAGTCAATTAATGTATGGGAGCAGAAGACTCTACAAAGCAGAGGCTTTGTAGAATTTAAACTAAAGGGGTTACTCTTACTGTTGACAATGCAGATCTGCTCTTGAAAGGCAAGAGAAGGAATGGGAAGGGTCCATGTCTCTCAGCACGCCTGCCTCCCACACCAGCTCAGCACAGGCACTCTGCTGGTTCCCATGGAAGCTCCTTCACCCTGGGACACAAGGAGTAAAGTGAAAGGACAGAGCCACACACTGCTGCAGCCAGGCTGAGAGAGCGGGGCTGGTGCAGCCGGGAGAAGAGAAGGCTCCTGAAGGGGACACCTCAGAGCAGCTCCAGTGCCTCCAGGGCTACAAGAAACCTGGAGAGGGGCTTTCAGCAATGGCCTGTAGGGACAGGACAGGGGAATGGCTTTAACTGCCAGAGGGGGGACCGAGATGAGCTCCTAGGCAGAAGTTGTTTGTTCCACTAAGAAGTGGAAGGTATCCCTGTCTGCGGCAGGGGATGGAACTGGATGAGCTTGAAGGTCCCTTTCAACACAAACCATTCCATGATTCTATGATGCCAGAGTATCTCTGTGGGGAGGGGAAAGAGCACCCAGAAACTGCAAGGAAAGATCAGATCAAGGAAGGCAAAAATGTTGATTCTGAGCAGCCAAAAGTGTTCATGCCTTTGCCATGACATTGAAGGGATATTGGACAAGAGCAGTTCCCCATCTACTCATTTGAAAATAAGGCTCTACATTCATGTTACAGCACTGGATGGGATGAGGCAATTTGCACTAGGTAGAATGAGCTATTTCTACTGTGTGTAACTCCCCGGGGGCTCCAGGCAAACAGGGAAGCACATGGAGGCTCCCAGACAAGCTCACAGCAGGCACTCAAGACAACAAGGGAGCTATTCATATCGAGGACCCCACATCCTGCCTCTAGAAAGCTCAAAGCAGCACTGGAAAACATCAGAAAACTTTTGATCTCCTCCTTGAGAAGGGAAGAGGATCAAAGGAAGCAGCAGGATTGAAAGGAAAACTGTTAATCCAACCCCCCCCCAACTAGTAACAAATTCAGGATAGTGACCCAGATCTCCTGTAGTCTCAGCAGGGGGAGACTCTACAAGGAATCCCCACCCCAGTGGACAGGCACTGGTACAACAAGAAGCTGTTTGCACACTTCAGTGTCACTTCTCCCCCCATAACATTTAAGTAACAGTTACACAAGCAGTGCTCCAGGCCAGGCCGGACAGGGCTTGGAGCAAGCTGCTCTAGTGGAAGGTGTCCCTGCACATGGCAGAGGGTTGGAACTGGATGAGCTTTAAGGTCCCAGATGGAACAGCTCGGGACAGAGCCAGGTAACAGGATCTGCAATCAAGGGTGATCCTGTTGCTGCTACTGGATCCAGAGCAGTACTGAGCAAACAACTGCAAAATAGGTGTAACATTAATACAAACTTCATTTTGTACCGACTGTAGAGCAGGAACAGGATTGGCACAGGGCTAGCAAGTCAACGCACACGTGGCTCTTCCCCAGCACAGCCACCATCTACAACCCCAGACAGCCCCAGCTACCCCCTCCTCTCTCCAGTAAGTGTGCCAAAGTGCCAGAAACCACATTAGCAGTGAATAACACCACTGCATCTGAGGCTTCAGCCACCAGTGTTGGTCACTCTGAACTGGTCTGAGTCCTGCCATCAAAACAGACTCCTCCATGCCCCCATCTGCAGTCTCTCCTGGTGGGACCAGTCCTGCCTTAACTCCACAGTGAGCCTGGGAGAACTAAACCCTCAGAAGTTAGTCCTGACTATGCAATTGCTAACACTGTCCTTGTCCCTCTCCTGTAAAACCCAAATCCACCACCTCTTCTGCCCGCTGCCTCTCTCCAGGGACACAGACAGGTCACAAGGCTGGAAAAAAGAGAGGAAAGAAGAAAGGAGGGTGGGCTTTAGAAGTGTAATTGAAAGTTGGACTCCAGCTGTGAAGGGGTTGATGAAACAGTTTGTTTACTGAAGTCTAAACCTGGAATACTCGATGCTGTGCAAACACACTGACCAGCTCCTGGTTTGGATTCAGGTTTCCCCTATGCTTTATACCAGCTCTGAAGGCAGAGCTCAAACACTGGACATAAAAGGTCTCTTATCTCTTGACATTTTCCCATGGACAAGAATTGCTGCAGAGCCTGGAAGTGGAGTGTGCTACCTGTGCAAACACAACTGGTGCTTTTCCCCCCACCGTGGGGGCAGATAAGCCCAGAGCACATGGCACTGTCTGGGTCAGGCCACCTGCTGCAGGGGACAGCCAGTGCAGGTTAAAGACAAGGCAGGACAAGAGGAGAGAGAAGAGAGGATAAACTGTGAAATAGATTCAGGGAACTAGAGCAATTTCTATAGAGCATTACAAAAAGCAGGGTAAAATTAATCCTTTTCTCACTAAGATACCTTTCGAGGACTGTGTTTTACAGCATAAAACCACTCTAAAGATGGTTTAAAAGAATAAAGGGAGAAAGTATGAGAATTACCCAAAGGACTGTGGAGTTTGCTGCTTTGCTCCAGAACTGAGCCACCTCCTCAGCACAGAACTGCCTGCTCACAGCCACAGCCCTGTAGCAACTCAGTTGTAGTCACACAGGACGAATGCGGCTCATTTTTCCAGGCCAGCAGCAGGGCACCTCGTACCTTTCTCCTTTTCTTTGAATGCTCATCAGCCAGGCTGGTCTTTTTCTGTCTTTCATGTCCTGCTGGCAACACCTCCTCTTCCTCCTCTTCTGGAATGAGGCTGTATTTGGTACCTCCAGGCTGCACATAACACTCCTTGGCAAAATGACCTGGAAAAGAGAATTTGAAGGAGAAAGCCACCTCTTTTTTATTATTATTCTTTTGTTAAAACTCTACTTCAGACACCTGAACTGCTGCCAATGATCATCCTATTAAATCACAATCAGAGAAGCCATGTTTTGACCCAGCCTCTCAGCTAGTTTAACATGCCCTGATTAAACAAGCCAGCAGCAAACACAACCCAGGTCATTCTGAAAAGATTAGTCAGGCAAAACACTAA
This sequence comes from Psilopsiagon aurifrons, assembly GCA_025447955.1. Lineage (NCBI taxonomy): Eukaryota > Metazoa > Chordata > Aves > Psittaciformes > Psittacidae > Psilopsiagon > Psilopsiagon aurifrons. Next base: position 4,784 of record JAOEHY010013321.1, on the reverse strand, counting down.
GATGTCTGAACAGGGCAACTGGCAGAAACATGTCTGTGCAAGGGCTTAAACAGGAAAGGTGGATGGGAAGGAGTAAATTGGTGTGACAGGCACCTGGTAATGAGACCAAAGCCACAGGCAATGAGGAGGGCAGCTCATTCTGCTTCAATCCGTTCTACTCTGGAGACATCAAAGTTGCCCTCCACACAGTTGCAGTGGAAGCTGCATCTGCCCATCCCTTAGAGGGGCCATCACTGTTAAAAACCAGACTGGAAACACACAGAATCCAGTCTACAGTTTAGGGGATTCTTTAAAATGGCATTGGAAAGATAGTTACCCACCACTGCAGAGAACCAGGTTGTTACTAACGTGCTCCAGAACAGCATTAACTAGCTACGCTGTGGCTCTGTGGTGACAGCACACGCGTATTTCTTCAAACACTGAACTAGAACAAGGCCTCATTAACAAGAGGCATTAACACAAACCTTGTGAGAAGGGAACCTGTATGGACCTCCATTCAGTAGGAAAGTTCTCTACAGGAGGCTCAAATGTGACTTTAAGAAACAAACCTCTGCAGAAGTTTAGCCAAGTCTTTCCTTTTCATAAGAAGAGAGAAAACAGAGCTCTCTAAGGCCCATGGAAGCAAAACTCAGCCCTTACACACACCATGAGCAGGATGTGGATACAATCCAGCCTACAGGTCACTACCTGGCTGGAACAAGGCAGCCTACAAACATACCTTTGCAGCCACACTTCTTGCACACAGTGTTCAGGACAGCTTCCAATGTGATCTTCTGACTTGTGTAGTCCCTGAATGTACGCCTTCTCCTCTCATCCTGACTGGAAAGGGAAGGACAGTTCCATTTTCAATCCACTCTCACCTCTAAACAAATAGAGTTACATGGACACAACCTAAACACAGTTGTTTTCAAACGTTGCTCTAAAAGTCCCACTTGTTAAACAAAAGAATGGAGCTGAGCAACTGCTTATGACAACATACCACATTCTTAACAGTGCACTGCCCATCATCTGCTTGAGGTAAACCGAGTGCTCACTTCAGAGAGTAGACACACACAGGGAGCTATGGTATGTCCTTTATGCTGACATCTGTATTTGGTATGTGAACACACACCTGTAACTGGCCCAGTGCAAAAATAAAGTGATTTTGGTTTTTACAAGGGGCTTTGGACAAGGGCCTATAGGGACAGCACAAGAGCAATGACTTTAACCTCCCAGAGGGGAGATTGAGATGAGATCTTCGGCACAAGTTTTTCCCTGTGAGGGTGCTGAGGCGCTGGCACAGGGGCTTGCAGCAAGCTGCTCCAGTGGAAGGTGTCCCTGCCCATGGCAGGGGGGTGGAACTGGCTGAGCTTTAAGGTCCCTTCAAACCCAAACCAGGCCATGATTCTGACCTGCAAGAGATGTCATCAAAACACAAGAAAAGAGCAATGAAAAGTAGATAAAGAAGCTCTGAAACAATCAGTTACAATTTCATTTCTTAGTATGTGAAGTGAAACAAATGCCCAGCTGGAGCAACTTTTCTTCCTGCACAAGTTAATGACCATCATGACACAGGAATGAAAATCCTGCTGCAGTCTGAAGGGCTGGAACTTGCTGCAGCCTCTTCCAGCTCCTGCCTCTAGGCAGTGAAACCAAGAGATTGCCTTCAGCCAACCCTCCAGCCGGACATCACCAGGCTGAGGCAGGGCCCCCCACTCTCCAAAGGAGGGGAACTCTAGAAGGGGTATGGCAGGAGGACAAGGCAGAAGCAACCTGGTTGGTCTGTCAGATCCTGCTCAATAGATTTACCTACTCAAGGGAAACATTGTTTGGATCAAGGTCTTTTCCCGTGCCTTGGTTAACAACCTTCATGGAGAGGGAAAGCTTCAGCTTGTCATCCTTCATCTGAAAGAGAGGATTCATGACAATGTTGTTAATTAATGCACTGCGTCTGGAGGCCTATTGAAAAAAGAGCAAAGAGCAGCACAAGGGATACTGCACCAAAGTGCATTTGTTCTGTTAGTCTGTAGCTGCATTTAGTATTGTAGCCAATAAACCTGGTTCTGTTTAGCAGCTACTTCAGTCATAGGACAAGCTAAAATATGGAATTATAGAATCACAGAATCAACCAGGTTGGAAAAGACCTTTAAGCTCATCAAGCCCAACCATTCCACAGCACTGCCAAGGCCACCACTAACCCATGGCACTGAAGGCCTCAGCTACACAGTGTGCATTCACTTCCAGGGAATTTTAAGCCAAAAGCTTTGATGAAGTCCCTGTTCTCTTGCAAGTCACCAAAGCCTTGTGCCCAAAGTCATGTCTGGAGATAAAGAGAATCCACCTGTGTGCAAAACAGAGGCCCTCAAATGCCAACGTAGCACCAGAAACACAGCCCCTGAGTACAGCTCTCAGTGGGTTTGCAGGATATTGTATCGACAGAGCACTGAAGAAAGGAGAATGAACATTACCTCTTTCCCAATCAGCTTCACCCACACTTTGTCTCCAACATCCACTATCTCCGAGGGTTTATCCACGCGGCAGGAGGACATGTGGGTCCTATGGACCAGGCCTGGGCATGGGTTTGGAAGAGAAGGAGAAAAATTAAGCCAAGTCTCCACGGAAGCTCAGTTTTACCCTCTAGACCTGCAGTCTGGGGGACGGATGCTCATTTCATCTTCAGCTCATCCTGTCTTCATTGCTGAGAGTGTTTTATAATGGGCATTAGTACAGCCCATTTATCAACAGACAAACATTGAGGGGGGGCTCAATAATTCTTTGATTAAGTGATCAGTTGATCATGCCTCAGGGGTGCACAACCAAACCCCTTCGGAGACCACAGAGAAACTGTGGCTCCCTTAAGCAAAAGTTTCCTTCCTCCAGTACATTAAGCAGGTGAGATTCAAGTACTTGTAGCACTGAGACATGGCAAAGCTCATCAAGATCTGCTCCAAACTAATCCTGAGAAGCAGATCTTCCAAAGCCATGTGTTTGTACACAAAATACCAGGTGCCCATAAGGCAAAGCAGGCAGTCACAGCCCTCCCTTCCTGTGTGTCCCCACCCAGACACTGGGGGACAAAGAGCCTATTTCAAAGAACCACAGACTGCTTTGGGTTGGAAAGGACCTTGAGATCATCCAGTTCCAACCCCCTGCCATGGCCAGAGAGGGGCTGTGTGTGCCAGCACCTGACATAACATCCACCAGGCACTGTTTCTTCTGTAAAAGGAGTTTGTTTCCTATGCAGGTTTCTCCACAAACATAGAAGGATGTGGAAATCAGCTTTTCCTGTCAAGTTCTGTATTCGAGCTTTGCTTCAGTCACTTTTATTTAACTCGGTTACACGGGACATTAAAGAATTCAGTTGGGCAAAGCAGCAAACTGCAAGAGATCACTCTAGTTTGTCCGATACCTTCAAATGATTCTTTAGAACATCCTGATGTTACCAAAAAGCCTTCTGAGTCACAGCAGTATTCATGCAAACACACCATCAGATTGCAAATACCTTCTGAGATGCTCAATTCCTTCCCAAACTGGAAAAAATGCCTTTTCCTGAGCTCTGGCTAAAAACCAGCGAGCCTTTAAAGTGACAGACAACTGCTACACACCCAACATGAAACTACAGCTGAAGAAAAGCTGAGAAACAAACCTTGTTTCCTGCAGCCTGGGATTTTAATGAAGGCTCCATATTCTGTCACTGCAGCAACCTGGGGAGAAAGGTGACACAAAGCCCTTGATAAAACACCCACTTTCAAACCACAGCTTAGAGCAGGCATAAGAAGCCCAAATAGTTCTGTTGCTTTCCTTCAGGTTAAGATATCAGAGAAGGTTAGACAGAGCAGTGCTGGTTAACTTGGAAGTGGGTATAGTCAGCCAAGCACTCCATGTGAGTCAGATGAGCACCTTGTGTGTATATATATATATACACACAATAGGAATCAGCCTGGTTTGGGTTGGAATGGACCTTAAAGCTCACTCAGTTTCAACCTCTTGCCACAGGCAAGGACAACTTCCACTATACCAAGACCTGAAGAAGCTACAGCCTACCCTCCCCCCCCCGGGGCCTGACAATGGACAATGCCCTCAGTACCTCTCCCTGGAAGATGGAGTAGAGCTCAGGCAGCACCTCCATGGCTGCAGCCTTGTACTGTCCAGGTGAAAGTCACTCCAGCTGCTCCACAGCAGCTGAATTCACTTAGGGCATAGCACATCCATCACCTGGGTGCAGGAAGATACTCTGGGAAGAAACAGTTAATACATGTAAGCACCTACAGACAGGCTCATTCACAGGCAACAGTGGCTATTTCATGGATTGGCTTAGGAGGGACATTAAAGCTCATCCACTGGGCAGGGACACCTTCCACTGGAACAGTTGCTCCAAGCCCTGTGTCCAACCTGGCCTTGAACACTGCCAGGGATGGGGCAGCCACAGCCTCACTGAGCACCCTGTGCCAGCGCCTCAGCACTCTCATAGGGAAGAGCTTCTTCCTTATCTCCAACCTGAACCCCCGCTCTGTCAGTTCGAACCCACCACCCCTCGCCCTACCGCTCCGTTCCATCTTGACTTCAGCTGCAACCACCACCAACCTCCGAGAGCCCCGCACTGCCCGTCACAGCGCTGCGGCCCGCCCTGCCCCGCTACCGCGTGTGCTCAGCGGCTCTCACCGGCGCGGGGAGCCGAGGCCGCGGGCGGGAGCCCGGTCTGAGCCCGAGGCTGACTGAAGGAGCCCGGGGGGAGCCCGGGGCCGCAGGGGGGAGCCCGGGGCCGCAGGGGGGAGCCCGGGGCCGCAGGGGGGAGCCCGGGGCCG